>VUQG01044398.1:29574-78952 GCA_015106755.1 Etia nguti
CAGTAAAACCGGGCCTGTCTAAGGTCTGTTTTCAAAGGATAAAATAATCACTGAGCGTTAATGCCTGGTCTTAAAAAAATTCCACTCATGTCAAATGTTATACAGTTCAGAGGTGCCTTCAGGGAACCTGTCCTCCACCGGTCATGTGTGAGCCAATCCAAATTAACCAAGAACAGGATGGTGCAACATCACAATGATTGCCTCAGTCACACTAACAAAAGGCTCTATTAGGGTTAATGTCTGTCTTTGTAACTGCCGTCACCTAAAAACAACATCCAGTATTTAGCCATAGCCTGCAGGCAAAGAGTCCTGTTACATACCTTGTTTTCACAGTGCTGGCTAAAGTGAATTAGCACACCTGAGGCACACCTCATAGAGAAAGGTGTTGTTAACAATGCAAACACTGAATGAAATGATATTGTATTTATACAATATACACACAACTGTTGCTCTTTTTCTTAAAAAAAACAAAACAAAACCCATAAATACTAATTATTCCCAGCTGTTGTGACAGCAAGTTGTTGTTGTTTTTTTTAAATTTCACTAACAGGTGAAACTGCAGAACTTCTGTCCGATGACAGAAAAAAAAAAGTTTAGTAAGTTTAGTAAGTGAAACAAAGTGAGGAAGACGTTCGCACACTTGTTAAATTTGGGCTGAAGATGTGTGCATATTTCTTTGCATCCCATTGGTGCTACACTAGTTTCCCCCGACACTTAATGCCAATGTTTTTCTTAGGCTGAGATAATGATCTGCTTTGACCTTTACCCCTTCTGGTTGTGGGCTTACTCGTCCTTGTGAGGACAGAAATCCTTTTTTTTTCTGGGATCAGCCGAGTGGAGCTGCACAGTTCTTTGTCTTTTTCCTCTTATAGTGAACAAACAACTGGATTTGCTGGTCGGATTCTTGAAAAGTCCCGCTGAGATAAGGCGTATTTTTCTCCATCAAACATCTGAGATGTAAACATTTTAAAGTAGAGAGAATTAGCCAGCCTTTATGTGTGATTAGAGCTCTCCTCCTCCTTAAATCAAGACGGTAAAGTTTCCTATGATCTGCTGCTCTAATGACAGTAATTAATGAAAAACGTCTGTTTTAATGAGACTTCCCTTGAGCCATCAGAGCATTTATGGCAGGAAATGGCAGATTCGTGCATTTTTTGTCTGACGCACAAAGCAGCATTCATTGTTGTGTAAAAGTTTCTTTGGTCTTATTGGGCGGAGAGGGAGCAGTTAATGAAGGTTCTTCAGACAAAAGCCACATACGGGGTCGGTTTTAATTACTGCTGCATTATGGGAACTGTAAAATGGAGCAGGCACTAATCAGTAACTGTATTCCAGCTTTTTGGCGAGCGTTGAGAAATGCTGCTCTCTAACTCTTCTCTGTCTTTTGTGTTTACAGGTGCGCACCACCTTTTTCCCACTTTTCACACACCTATACCGATTGACATGCGGCACCACGAGGGGCGGTACCATTATGAGCCACACCCACTCCATTCAATGCACGGGTAGGTATCTATTGATGTCCTCTGAAACACTTTATTTCCAGCCAGCTATGGGGGCTGGGAGAAATCTAATGTTTAATTTAATGTCTAATATCCAACACATTCTCTGTGGCATTAGTAGCAGAGTCTTAGTAAGTCAATATCAGCTAAACAGGTAAAATGGGGTAAAGTCAAAACATTTTCCTGGTTCTTAATGGTTCACAGTTATAGCTTATGTCCCTGGGCTTGTCATGAAGTTCGGGAATCCTTGGTAACAGTTTTTAACGGTGACAATGATAAAGTCATGCTGTGCAACAAACCCAAATTAAAAGGACTTTAGAGAGAAAAATACTTGACATCCATACCATTAAAGGAGGGCTGAAAACGAGCAGAGAACAAAAAGAAAAAAACAAAACAGCTTGCTCATAACAAGGCTCGCTCTTAAACTATGACACTTTGAACACATCTTAGATCACATGAATCATCAAGCCGTAATAACTCTTTACATGGTTCAACTAAATTAGCTCAGTAAGTCATCACCTGTGGATGGAGTTCAACATGGAAAACTCACATTTTTCTAGCAGTGTAAAAGAGGTTACCAGTCGAAACAAACTACTAGTGTGATTTAGTTGGAGGACTTGGTGAAATGTAAAGTTGTCTCAGTGTGACATTTCAGTTGGTTTATCTCACCACCACTCCATCCACTCGAGCTTTGGCAATAAAAAATATACCGTAGGTATCTTGGTGTTATGTATGTAAGTAACATGTGGGACATCACAAGCACTTTGAAAGTAAAGCTAGGTGCCACTACAGAAACTGTCAAGAGAATCAGCCCATCAAAGAATCTAATCCAGCCTGTATCTGCCCTCGTGGAACATGGTTTAGGACTTAGGAAGCTCTCTGGTGCTTGCACCACACAAATGTGAGCTCTACTGAGAAAGTGGTCCAACACTGCAACATCTTTTTTGTATCCTTTAAATGAAAATAAGAGCACTGACTGATTGAATGGTTTGTTATAACAGGGTGGAAGTCCAGTTTCCCCACCCCCCCAGTTTTACCACATGTATTCTAACCTGACCTAAAAACAAAGATTCATTTATTTTGTGACTTATGAATGTGGCATACCATAAAACTCTGGCCTGCTTAACATTACCACGCCTTCATATCCTTATCTAAAATATTCGAACCCAAGAAGGGAACCCAGGAATAAGATCAATAGAGGTTTTGTGAGAATTGTGCTGTTACATTTAAATTCAGCCAGATCAGGTGATACACGGTGCAGGCAGAGCTATTCATCACCAGCAAAGCAAGAGAAAGGAGGGGGGCAAGAATGTGGCTGTGCACCCGGTTTGTTGTGATTAATGTGATGTGACTCTGACAGACTGCTCCCACTAATTCATCAAGGCCTTGATCTAGCTGTCTTTGCCCCGGCCCGCACCAAATTCACCTAATTACCGCGTGTCGTCCTGGAGAAATGGAGCAAGCCGTTGGCGCAGGGCACCTGCTGGCGGAACTTCGTCGGTCACGATTGTTCCCGAGTGTCAACATGGCAGATCCTTTTTGATGGATCCTTCATTACCGTTTGCATATAACATAATGAGGTCTGAAGGCCTTTCTATAAAAGCTGCCATCATATAGTTCCTGCAGTACTTCTTCCATCCTGTGATTCTGTAGGTATCGCAGGGCTGAACACTTCACGCTGCCTGTTCCTTACTACAGTCACTCAGGATATTTGTGCAAGCTGATATTGTGACCTATATTGGCTCAATTGGAATCACACAAGTGATGCTTTGTGCGAATCTCCACGAAACAAAAGGCTGGTATGGTCCTGGAGGATGCCATAGAAAGGGGTTCATATCTGTTCTGTTCATCACGCTGACTGAGGTCAACGACGCTGTTAGATCGTTTCACTGAGTCTCTCCTTGTCCTCTAATGTTATAAAACAGTATCTAGGCCAAGTATGAATCAACTTTCTATGAATTACCCAGGCTTTCAATCCCATATGCATTTTTCAGCAGATTTCTAAAGGCTTGGCCCAAGATTTAAAAGTAGCAACCGTCACACTGTGGTCTCCGTGCCATATCCGGTGTGGCTCTGAAACACATTAGGAAGAGCTTCTGGTGGGCAGACAGTAGAACTTGGACTTTGATACAGTAGTTGTGTGCTGTTTGCTGCATATGTGCATCTTCTGTGTAAACCCACAAGCCAGGAGAGCCAGCCACCGTGCCAGTACATTTGACCGAGTAATTAGCATCTGAAATCCAGCCTTCCGTTCCCAGAACCTCAATGACAACGCCGTGGATGAGAAAAACAGATCCCCCGCTCATTCCACAGCCTGTATTTATGCTTTTTGGGAAGCAGTTGGGGGCAAATTGCAGCACTGAAAAGTTGAAATATGCCCAAGGTTTTTGTGTGGCAGAGCTGTGGCCTACACCGCCCCTGTACACAAACAGATGTGGTGCTGCTCACCAGGCAATCAGCCTGCTGACGGCCCGCAGCCCCGCAGCTCGGAATGTGTTGATTAAATACAGTTTACGCATGAGCCATTTGGGCTGCTGTTGTTTTTTTCCCCTTCATTGTTTTGGTTTGGTGAACATGGAGCGAGGCGGGGTAGGGTGGACGTTGGATTTTCGACTCCGCCGATTGGTTTTCGGTGATTTTGACAGACATGTTGGTATCTTGTGTTGTTTCTTGTTGGCTCCAGCACCTACTCATTGTCACGGCTCATGTTTGAATTCGGAGGCTCCCCTGAGTTGCAGCCAGGAATGTGCGGCTGAAAAGACAAGAGAGCCATCAATCAAAAGAGCGGGATGCTGCAAATCAATAGGCTGAAATTTTCACGGTTTATCGCACGGTTTCAGTGTAATTTTCTTACACTCGGAAAAGACTAAATGGTATGTGACAGTAGCGGAGCCGAATAATGGATAATTATCCACTGTAAAATCCCATCTCGTTTAAGTTTATTATCCAATCGTCTGACATAGTTCCACAAGTCCCCTCCTTTGTGTGCACAGTGCATGATTCTCAGGGAGTGCAGTATCACATCAGCTCCAAATCCTCAGCATCCTGATCAGGGCCCCAAAAACAACCAAGCCAGGATCTCACCACGTCCCCTGTGGGGCAGCGTGGTGATTTATCTTGATCGCCTTGGCTGCCCAGAAGTACAGAAGGGAGTGTGGTGCATCATAATTCATCCCACCCTGAGCCAGTAGGGAAAATGCCAGAGAGGCAAACACTAACTTGTTGGGCAGCTAAAGGGGCAGGGAGTCAGAAGGGGAGCTTACTCTATGTGACCTCCCCGGGAACACAGAAATGGGCAGAATCTTGTGGTGAAGAAAACTGATCATTTTCAGAATCTTTATTTGCACAAAGACTTTGTAAGTGGCTGGAGACAGTCCAGATTGAGACATTTATTCTTTTTTGATTGGTTGAATGGCTCTTTTTGAGTTCTAAGTCCTCTTGAAATTGAACAGGGTTTCCCTCAAATCCTTCAACAGACAGAACATGTATGTTTCTGTTCAGTTTAAGCTTTCCTCTTGACTTAAAGTGAAAAGAAGAATATGTTTCACTTTTTACCTCGACACACTTGACCAATCAGTGCCTGTTGGGTTGTTGGTTTGTGAAAGTTTGACATAATAAATTCATCTGACCCCACTGTCTTATTTAAAAACTATAAATTTTGCACATTTGGGTTTAAAGGCTGAAATTGAAGGGAGACCAAAACAAAAAGAGCATGTTTACCTTTATTACAGAACTGCTTAACTTATTGTTTCTGTCTGATATTGGACTGGAACTCTTTCTGGCCAGTAAAAATGATCCACTTTTCTTTACCTCACAACTAATTGTAGTGAAATCTGTCACCACCAGCGCTGTAATGTACATGCTCTGTGGTATGCACTTACTCATATGCTCAACAAGCCGTACCTTGTCCAAATCACTTTTTCTCACAGCAGCGTTTTAACAATGGAACAACAGAGAGCATGTAATCACACAGTACAGAACACAGAGACAAATAGCAATTACCTGCTTGAAAGCATGTCATCTACCGGCTCACACTGGCTTCCTATCCCTCTCTCTGTCTCTTTTCTCCTCAAGTATCATCATCACCAGGACAAATGACAAGACATCTGTATTAGGTCTGTTTTCAATTTCTTAGTCTATTTCCACTGGGTAGCCACCCATAGTGTTCAGGTATGATGGAAATCTCTTTAAGTGGCAGCTCCTGATTAAGACGCAGGGCTCCTCCAGAGCTCAGAGCTCCTCAGAGATTCCTATTAAGCCTCTGTGATTGGAGCCTCGGGAAAACACACAGACTTCAAGTAACATCTTGTCAGAAAAAGGGTGGACCGACAAGGCTTCAATAATGGTACCTGCCAAGCAGGACTATTATTTGCAACCACCTGACAGGCAGGGGCAGTAAATTTCACCTTATTATCATGGCCTCATACACACTCTTTGGCTGTTTGAGTGATTTACTGCAGCTACAGTATTGTGTGTCAGCACGCGGGTTTGCTGTCAGCCAAGAAACAAATAACTTTGCTGATGGATAAAGGTTTAAAGTAAAATGTGGGAAAATAGGTGAGCATAAAGAGTTTGGCATTTTTATTATAACCGGAATTAAATACATTTATTTTCAAATCAAGTTTGAACTGGATAAGTGGAAGAGGATGGATGGAAGTTCACACTTGAAACTCTGATTTTGCACACAGTGAACAACAGTGAAAACACACTGTGGTTGCAATTAAAGGCAGCTCATTTGACCTTATGTCTATAAACATAAAGACACACCTGCAAATGACTGTGCGGCATCAGTGGATGAGATATTTAGTGCTGAAAGCTTTGTGCTTTAACTTTGTTCGTGTTCTGATCATGTTTGCATTCTTTGGTCGCATGTAAGTAGGTGAAGGGAGCAAAACAAGTGCTTGAAACCATAAGCTATCATCTTTATGTAGTTTTTAATTTAATGCATTTGTATCCATAAACAAAAACTGTCAGATATCTGCAGATTTGGGCTCGGATATCTGCCCTCTATTGCAGATAGAATACAAACTATTATATTTTAAGATTTCATTTAGCTTATGAAACCTAAATGAAATTGACTATGTTTGATTATGGACTCAGCTTCGATCCAGGATGGAGGTGCAGATGCAATATGCTCAGCAGAGTCCTGTGTTGCATTGAGGCAGGTATTTCTACTGTTCTGTCCATTCAGGAAACATTGTATTGCCTTTTTATTTAGCTAAATGCTGGGATTCCCAGTTACTATGATGTGCTCTGAGTCCGCTCTGAGCCAGCACCAGTGCCAGCTTACCCAGGTAGTCCTTCAGTGAAGCACCCAGGCACTAATCTGAGGAGGCAGTGCCAGCCTCTCTGTATGCTGCTTACAGGCAGATCGGGCAAAGCATGTTTTTGTGTATGGAGCGTCTGTTTCTTCTCACTTCTCCCCTCCCGTCCAGAACAGAGGGCTCTTTATGGTTGTTTGTAGGGGACGGCAGAAAGTTGGCCCTCATACAAGGCCGGCAGTCTGCAGGCGCTTACTGGAAATGGAGCGAGGGCCTGGGCAGGGCTGGGCCCGGGTGCAGGTTGGCGGCCGCACAGATACACTGAAAGAGAGACTGAGCAGGGAAATTCTGAAGGGAGGATGGGGTGAGGGGGACGTCTCAGCCTTACCAGGTCCCTGACCCACCTTTCATAGCTACAGAAAGTAGTTACAACCGAGAGCAGTCGCACTCATTTCATCAAATCTTGCCTGATTTTTGATTTTTCCTCATTAACTTTGATTTATCCCATAAACTTTGGATAGAAACTAGACGAGGTTATAAAAACAGTTTTGTGTAAATTAACCATTCCTAACACACACGCACGCACGCACGCACACGCACACGCACGCGCGCGCGTTGGATACCCAGCCTGCAGTCAGTGCTGCCAAAAGTCAAAACCACACATATAAACACTCATTTGTTCACACAACAGCCATGGAGATGCTGAAGTGTCAGAGTTTGCTTGGCGTCACTCGTAAAGAGAGCAGTTCGGTTATTTTTATTACTTTGTATTGTTCTAGTGAGTGCTGCTGACAGATGCATTTAACTGAAAATGAGAAGATTATGTGAACGAGAGAGCTAACTTGAGGCATTTAGTGTGTAATGTTTGACAGATTTGAACAAGGCCAGCATAAAATCACTTCAATCACACACTTGAACATGTAAAGTAAGGCCTAATATGGGAACAAAATGACCAAATGGGAACATTTCAACATTCAGTTTGAACCTCTTAACATCCAACAGGTCACTGGCAACCCATCTGGGGTTAGTGTTCAGTTACACGCCACTCCTTTTTATACACTTGCTTAATCGGACCACCCAAATGGAAAATCTTATATAACATTGTATAGTTTATAGCCAACAAAATTAGCTTATTTAGCATGTGGCTAAAACAACAGCAACAAAAAAAAGCCCAACTCTAACCCCAGATGGGTTGCTGAAGACCTGGGGGATGTTAAGATGTTAAAAGCAGCCTTACAGTGGCTAAAATCATTTCTTGCTCAGACTCATTGTGCAAGGCCCTCCTCAAACTCGCTGACAGTTTTAGTGAGTCATTAGTCTGGTCATTTCTAAGAAAGGGAGGACCCCTCTGTCTTCAGGGCTGTCTTACGGTTATTACCCACATCTTTCTCCCAGTGCCTGTTTCTGTCCTGACTGTAGTATGAATGACTGATGACCTATGGCTGCGACACTCCCACGTGATCACAGAAAATTAAACTTTTCGAATGTCTTCTTGGGCGTTCATGAAAACAAATCTCACTTTGATTTCTGCAACATACTGATGGACAATTTACTAGTTAGTAATATAACCACCCTCTTTCATTTAGCATTTTAGTAATCATTGCTCATGCTTAAGTGCGTTTCTAAGGGCTGGATTTGTGCCAGGTTTTCATACCACACACTCAGGGAAAAACAAGCCACTTATCATGCCTAAAGCAAACTTGGCCGACATAAATACTAGTGCCCCTTCAAAGGGCTGTGTCGTACTGCCAGCGGCTATCAGACAGTTTTATCTAGCTCAGGATTACAACACCTATTTGTCTGCGTTCTTGCTAGCACAGCTGCCAATTACCTGCCACAGGTGACAAATTTACTGTATAGCCCAATTTGGCCGGCAGGCTGACGGAGAACTTCAGACAAACTTTGAGCCGAATGTGACTACAGGGAACCACTTAAAGTTTTAAGCATCTGCTTGTGTCCTCTTATCACACTCCACGTAATACTTGATTTGAGACACCCAGCAGTTTTGCCCACCCGAACAGATACAACACACTTCATCGTAGCCTTGCAGTTGAAGTCCTTGGTCTCAACTTGTCTGTAGCTTTAGGGCTTAATAGGAGAAGGTGAACAAATGGGGATTATTATGCATTAGCTGTGTGACTGGGGAGGGGAAAGGGTGTAAATGGATTTGGACTGAAGACACAAAAGTTAAGGCATGTCTGTGAACATACCACAGGAGATCATTCAGGAGATAATAACAATGCTAATATTCAAATGAACGCACTCTATTTTCTCTCCCTTGATCTCTCACGGTCTGTCTTACGCCTTCCCTTAATCCACTCTGCCTCTAAGTCTTTCTACCGCTATTTATATTTTTCCAATTTTTACTTCCTCTCCACAGACCTCCTGGACTGACGGGCAGTCCAGTCATCTCAGATATTTCTCTGATTCGCCTGTCACCCCACGCGGCAGCAGGGACCGGCGATTCACCATTCAGCCCTCCACATCCGTATGTCAGCCCTCATATGGAGCACTACCTACGCTCAGTACACAGCAGTCCCACCCTCTCCATGATCTCAGCGGCCCGAGGACTGAGCCCTGCTGACGGTAAGATTTTCCCCCCTCAGTGGATCTGATGCACCACCACAAAAATGTCAGTGAGCAGTGGAGCTTAAACCATGTCGGTATATTTGAACAGAACTTGTGCTTTAAAGTTTATTAGAGTATATTTTTCTTAGCATTATCTTGTGGAGCTGTGTGTCAGGATGCAAATGTGTAATTCTGTAGAATAAGAAGTAAACGGGATTCAGACAAAGTCTGTGTGATGTTTTTTAGAACTTGAAGTTCTAATCATCCTGCAGACTCACGGTGGTGTGTTCATCCCATGCCCTCCTTCACAATCCAACCAGAGTTCTTATAATAGTCAGATTTTTGGTGTTGTGTGTTATTCGAAAGAAAGGGCACATTGGACATTGTTTGTGGGGAGTTTGTGTGTGAAAATGGCTCAGGTTTCACTAATTGTCCATCGTGCATTCTGGTACAATTCAGAATTAAGTTTATGGTCCATTTAGAATAAATTTCCATGAGGTGTTTGCTCACCGAGTCAGAAATCTAAAGCACTTACAGTTGTTTCAATCCATAAGAATCACCATATTGCAGTTTCCTGCACAATTGACAGTATGTGTGGCAGGAGAGGGAAAGGATGAGAGCATGCGTGCATGCAAGTGTGTGTGAACACGAAAGGAGTCATGTACACACTTTTTTTAAATTAATGAATAAGCAGTATGATATAAGCTTTGCAACAATAAATATCACCACAATAATAACTTGAACTGCACCTCCACTATCTTGCACTGCATCTGGTTGACCTTGTTTTGATCTCCAGCCTTAGTGAGCTACAAGGGGAGCAGCGTCAGCCACCTGCTGCAGGTTCTGGTTGAAGTGGACCTCCAATTTTTAGAGTCTCCAGAGCAGAAAAAGGACTACCAGTACAAGAGATTTGTTTGAAAGTCTCCAGTCACTCTTCTATGTAAATTCATCCTCTTAGAGTGCAAGCTATAATTCTGGCAACTTAAATCAGAAGCAATTTTTTTGCACCTTTATAACATTTATCTCTAAAATCTACTCAAGTAAAATAAGATGAGACTACCTTCTGTTGGATTACAGTCACCACCGTGCATCTGCAAGATTTAAACACCTAGCCTCGGTCTTCTTTGCTGTATGTAATGACCACAGACTGAAGAGTAAACTGGAAACTCGGCCTTAAGGAGGTGAGACAAGAGTTGAGCGGGTTTAGAATTTATGTATTCTGTGAACTATAAACCAAGTGTTTCTGCTCGGCTGCAGTTTACACAGCTGATTATTTCACCAGCAGTGATAATTAGTCTTACACCTTATACACTCCCCTACATAAGTCCTGACCCACACCTTTCATCAAGCATGCTCTGGTGTTTTTGCATGTGTGCGCATGCTGGTGATTTGTGGTTGTATCAGGCACATGCTTTGCGGTGCCCGCTCGTTTGTACGTGTGTTTGGAAAGGGGGGGACCGTGGAAAACTAGCACAGACACAAACGCTCTGTGCGCCTGAACTATTGAGTTCATACAGTGACAGAGCCATCCTCGACAACCGATCAGAGAGGAGAGGAGCCCAAGGCCTGCACCGAGCTCCAATAAATCACAGAGCACACGTTGCTGGCAAAGCAAAGCTTCCCCACCTTTCAGGAGAAGCAATGCGGAAGAGATGCTGTCACTGATAAACAGGCGGGGAAGTATGGCACCAAATGGAGGGCACTCTGCAGCTCAGCAGAACATAAATAAAGCCTGTGGAAGCATGGAGCTCAGTGGAGCATGTGTAAACTCCAGATACAGTTACCTGGGTGTAATGCATGTGTTAAAGACTGTTTGTAAACTGCTTTTGGTGTGATACAAAGTCTGTGCTCATAATGCCAAAAGCAAATGTAATTACTAGCAGGTAGTTGCATTGATATGTATCTCTGATATTTCTACACTATGTGTGGAGAGGTAAAAGGAGGGAAGTCCTAACGTCTGACTTCGTGTAAAATAGCCTCAGCCATGTTAGCAGCATTCCTCTAGTGTTGGTTGGTCTCCAGAGAATAAAGACAACTCCCAGTAGACATCCATGGATGTTTGCTCAGTACTGTACTGGGAGGCTTTTGCTTTTCACCAGAATATTTTTGAATACCTGTTGGATATATAGATGAGAAACATGGCAACTATGTGACAATGACTCGCTGAGCTTCGGAGCAGTTTCCAAAATGACTTTCTACCTTTGACACCTTATTGAAGTCTGGTTTATTGTTGGGTCTTCACCTGACAATACTGGATTGAACTGGTTCTGTGCAGGAAATGTATGATGCCTTTAAAGGTGACCAGAATAAATGATTCATGTGTTTAGTTCAGTTTATAATAGTTTGAGTGTTTGTTTTAGGTTTTATTCTGTATTAATACATTCTCTATTATTATTATTATTTTCTGAATTATTTGTCAAAAGAAATATATGAGTTCAAAGCAGCAAAATAAAACAATACAAGCAAGGAAGCAATTTATTTTTATAGCACTTTCAATAACAACACAAACAGGTGACTCACACTTATGTAGACACTCAAGAAAATCCTCTCACGCTGGTCTGTTGACAAAGACTAAAACTAAAGAGTACACAGCAGCATTACAGTTCTTTGTTTTCTACTTTTTCACTTAACTAAAATACCTTTGAACAGTGAGTTTTATTTTTTAGTTTAGCTTCAGTTCATTAGAATAACCTCGAATGTGACCCCTGTCTGTGCTGTGAGGGGGAAGCTGGAGAAAGCCTGGGTCTGCACGGGGGAGAATGACGCTGAGTTTGGAAAACATTTCAACTTTTGACCAGCGTAACTTTCTGTCTGCTTTCTCTGGGGCCGCGGATCATAGCTGCTACCCCTCATCCCTCTGTGTTCATATGTGAGGTCACACACATACACCCACACACAAAATGCTTCTCTGCGGCGGTGGTAACGTGATCTGGCAGCCGTGGAGAAACCAGGAGTATGCCTGCAGCAGCACAAACACGCTGCCTGTGCGCTGTTACCACAGCTATGGCCTAATAGTTTCTGATAGATCCACAGTTTTTGCTTTATGCATCTGTGTGTGGAGAGGGTACAACCCCAGCTTCCTTCGTGTTTCCACCAGTGTGCATATTAATCCACCTTCAGCCCACACCCCTGTCTCCTCCAAATACCCACACCCACTGGAGGAATAGGGAGGGAGCAGGAAAAAGTAAAAGCAATCTGTCGCTCACTCTTATAGTTTCTGACATTTTTAAACGTTGCTTTACTGGATGCAGGTGTTAACACTTTTTACGTCAATATTACTTTTGCTCATGCAGCGTTTAAGGCTTCCTCAGCATTGCAAGGTTACGTGAGCACCTGCACTCTGTGTACGACTTCAGCCTGTCAGACACAAGAGATGCAGGAATGTGCCCACCCCCCTTCCCCCATTTGCCCCGCTCCCCTTCTTCTTCTGCTTCCCTTTAGTCCCCAGAGATTCTTCCCCAAACCCTGCAAGCCTCAAAGACATCACACTTGTTTCATCAAAAAAAGAAAAAAAAAGAAAGCCTCATGGCCCGGGGCGAACACGCAGGGACGAATCTTGAGTCTGTGAAGCAGGGCACTCGATTCCTCTGCTGTTCTCCTGTTTGTTTTTGTCATTCTGTCGAGAGATATGTCAAACGCTGTCTGTGAACATATCACTTCATTACAGGAAATGCATTTTGCTCAGCCCTTCTAAGTTGTCAGAATTACTTTAGCATCACTTCACAGGGTTACGACGACCTCTGCGCTGAGGGATGAGCGGGAATTCTAACAATTTCTCTTGCTGGTTGCGAGTATTTGCTTTGATCATTATTTCCAGAAAAAGAAGCTGATCTATTCTCCGTTCGTCTCTCTTCTCTGCCGCAGTAACCCACGAACACTTGAAAGACCGCGCCCTATTCAGTCTCCCGCCACCGCCTCCAGGAGCCAACCCTGCGGAGTACTACCTGATGGCCAGCGCCAGCCAGAGAAGCCCCTACGGTGACCTGCTGATGCAGAGTGGTGCGGCGGCAGCAGCTGCAGCGGCCGCAGCTCACCTTCCAGATTACATCAGCCCTGTGGATGGTGAGGAGAGGAATTCTGACCGTGCTGACACATTTACTGTACCTATCAATGTATCCATTAATAGTTCAGCTGAGAAAGAATACTTTGAGTTTAAGACAGGGTTATTTTAAAGGAGGCTAAATGGCATGTTCAAAAATTATAATATTTAATTTCAAGCTTCCATAGTGAAAAAAAGTGCTAGAGATAAACGTTGGATGTCTAAAAAGTAACAAATCTAAAGTTCAAAATGGGGTAAAAAAGAAACAAAACTCTGTAAACCAGCAAATAACACAGAGGAGTAGAATTAACAGACACAGGAAGCCACATGAGGAAATAACCTTCAAAATAAAACAGGAAGAAAAGTGAAAAGAAGAGCAAATAACAACCTACAAGGAAAGGGAGAGGGAGGGGAAGCACAAAGTCTCTCTCCCAAGTGGACACATACTGACACATTATCAGAGCCTATTGCCATATATATACAACTTTAAGGTCATTGTCTAGCATGCAGGGCTGTCTTAAATGGACAGGATGAGGAAATGAAAGGGTGCATGCAAGAACAGGTACAACTGTAACTCAGGAAATGTTGGAGAAGCTTATTATAGATGGTACTAGACTTTTAACAAATTTTACATAAAGGTGTATTTTAAATCAAACCAGGGTTTCGCCTAATTGTAACTAAGTCATTTTAGTGCCTCAACTGCCTAATTTAGTGTGTTGACCTAAACAGGCAAAAAAAGGCAAAGACAACAGTAAGCATATTCAGGACTGGACTTTTGGAACTCTGTGTGAGCCTCACATTGGAAAGTGACACCATGGGGGTAGCATGGAAAATAAAAACACAAAAAACAAAGACAAGAGAAAACCATGATTCCAACTGTGAGGTCAAATTTCAACAGCAATTCGTCAAATTACTGTCCAGATTTTATCTAACAGAATATTTGGGTTCACTGGGAGATTCTGACATGAAAATCAGTCAGTGGAGAAGATGGATGGTTCTGTTTGGTCTCGCTTAAAATCGCCCTGCAGACTTTTATTTCATAATTAAGCATTTTTGAAAACCTCAAACCAAATCAAAACCAGAACCTGTGAAAGCTTACGGAGCTTCCAGCATGATATGTCAAAATATTATCAACCATCCTGTTGATACGGAAACCCAGGCGTGTCTTTTATCACCACTTTAACACTAAGAGCCAAATTTAACAGCCATGTTGTCCTTTGTTCTCAGCACCAGGCATGTTGATACCATCCTCTTGTTCTTCCTCTTGAGGCTTTTTCATGGCAGGGCTTTCAACATCAAAGCTAGTGGTTTTTAGACTTACACGTATGGGGGCCGAGGCTAGTTGAGGGTGTGTAAACACTGAAAGCCCAGAGGCCAGGATCTCATAAAACCACATTACCTCAAAGTCTCTAATTCTGATTGTGTTTCAGGTGTGTTTGTGATGTCGTTATGAGTAACAGCCTACAAAAAAGAAAAAGGTCCGGGGTAGCCAATAAAGGGGCAGCATGGAGGTATACCTTCATCTCTGCTCTGTATCAGGCAGGGCTCAAGCCTGCATATACTGCTATGTAATAGCAGGGAGGTTATTGCTGACACACACACTCACTCTCAGTGGCAGGCAGAAATTTAACCGCCAGGCTAATGCTCACAAACTCGTACACGTGTTTGCACACAAACTCACAGAGGCCAGCCTGTTCTTTGATGCCAGCCAGAACCTCGGCCCTCTATCAAAGTGACAGTCAGGCACCAGAACAGACGTTTGACTTCAGCAGAGAAACGCTTCCAAGAAACCTTCAGCCCTCATGAATGAGAAAGGGAAAGCTCACAGAGAGGAAAGTCGGCCTTTTCGATGCCTGATAATCAAACACCCTGCTTGGCACTGACCCCCTTTAGGAGCCCTCATTCTTCCTTTCATCCTATCCAACCACCCACCCAGAAAAAAAGAAAAAAAAACCTGCTGCAGTGTCGCGCTGCTGTCCTCACACACAGGTAGGAAAACTCAGCACAGAGGAGAAAATCAGGTACAGGATGGCTTGAACATTAATCTTTTAAATTACCTCAATCACTTAGTCAAACAGAGCTGAGCTGAGCTGCAGGCTGAGGCGGGGTTTCAGAAACTGTAGACCACCGCTTTCTCCCCCCCTCCTCCTCCTTCCTCTTCCTTCTCCCGCCACCTCAGTGACCGCCGCTGTGCTGCCTTGCCCACACTTGTTTGGGTGGTTGTTTACTCGTGTAGCCACAACCCCCACCCCAACACCCCTACCGCCTGCTTCACTGGAACGTCCACACTAGCTACCAGCTTTTATTTAGTGTTCTACCATCCTCGGAGTGATGTGGTCAGGTTTGGGTCACTCTGCCAGTCTCGAGGCACAGGGACCACATTGACCGAGGCGGCCAACTAATGGTCATTGCGGGCAGCCTCAGCCTGAATCAATAGCCTTATTTACTGCTAAAACATGGGAGAAGGAGGAGGAGGAGGAGGACGTGGCAAATATGTGCTTCATCCCTTGCCGTTAGTTTTGGAAGGCAGCACAGATAAAATCCATATTAAAAATCAATTTTTTGCACTAATATTCAGCAGACCCACCGCAAGAACTGGGAGCACTCAGTGACCCTATAGTATGGCTCGTTCGGCCCACGTTTTCCCTCTGGATGAGTGAACAGCAAGACTCACAGTAGAGCCCCGAACACTGGGTGCTGCTGTGAGAAGGGTGCTGCTGGAAAAGTTGTGAGCACACAGGATTTCTGACAGGACTGCAGGTCTTGCCGGTCCACTTAAGAATTTTTAGGATTTACTGTCGGGTATACCTCAGACCAGAAACTTAAACACTTCAATTTCTCCCCGATCAGGATGACAGCATTTGAAAGACACTGCTGTGGTGCTGATTGAAGTGGCACAGACTGTTAAAAACACAAACCTAACCAGCAAAATGATTGCTTGTTTTCATTATGAAAAGACTCCCTTCCCTCAGGACTGCCATATGACAGGGTGATGGACAGGTCTCCTAAGCAAACAGTGTTAGCAGTGGCCGTGAAGGCCTCGCTGCAACGCTTAACTGCTTCTGTAAGTTAGTATCGGTGCTTGTGGTATGTTTTTCACACATCAATCACTGACGTTATCTGGTGAGAAATCGACTGGGCTGAAATAACAAAAGTACATTCAAGTCCAAAGACACATTCATGAAAAATGTGCATTTTTGACAGCTTGTTAAATTTAGCATTGTTTCCTAGATTTTAGTTAATGTAGCTTGGCTGCTTTAGAGTTAAAGAAGAAGTTCCTTCAGCTGCTTCTTTAAGTGACAGCTAAACCCACCGAGAAGCTGCTTTCAGTAGAGTTTTACACCAGCTCGTAAACCAAAAAGAAAAAAATATGAATAAATCAGAAATCCTTCTTATTGTTATGCTGGGCTACACCTGCCAACCCAAAGATGTGTGCAGCTAATTGTCACATCCTATCAGCTGTATGACCTATGTGAGTCAACATAACTTAACTCTTTCTCATTCTTTCTTGTCATATTCAGTGTAATATTTGCAAATTCATATTTTATTGCACAATTTATTGTTACATCACAAAAATGCTTTATTTTTATTCAAGTGCCTCTCCTGGTCCTCCATATATCTTGGTCCTGTTGTCATTTATTATTTTACAAGTGAATTCTAGATCAGCAAATTTATATATTAATCAATACCCATCTCAGTTTGTTTTACATAGTCGAAAAAAAACAAAAACAATATTTGAGTTGAGCTTGATGTTACCTTCTTCCTCACCTTTGTATTGGAATCCCTAGCTTCGGGCATCACAAGGAGACTGCCATTTATCGCCATTATATTCAGTAAAAAGCATGTTTTTAATTTCTATATTGTTTTCACTAAATTTCTTTGTTTACTGTAAATCTGTACAGATGCATCTAGTTGTAAAGGAGGCCGAAGCTTGAATGATTTTTCAGGTTTAAGTGATATTGGATATATGGATATTATTTTAAATGACCTTTGTCTATTTTAACAGTTTGATAATGGTAAAAAAAAAAAAATAACAATAATAATAACAACTTAGATCTGTATAACACCTTTCAATAAACCTAAGGACAGTTACAAATAAATACACAAAAAAGTAAATATATGAAAATTACAAAAGATAAACTAGGACCCATAAAACCAGTTGCCGAAGCTGGACTCTGTAGCCCAGTAGAATTACAACTAAGGAAAGTGAAGTTAGTTAGTGAACAGACTTTAAAGTGTTATTAGCATTGGTACACCGCCACTGCTATAGATGTAAATAAAGTCACATTATGGTATCACATTGGGAGGCTTTCAGAAGGCTGTTTGTATATGAATGCAAAGGTATGTGAGGGGTGGGTGGGCAGAGAAATATCAGAGTAGTTTGCGGGAAAACCTTGAAGCTCCCATGACAAAAGCAGCAGCCAAAGTAAATGTCTGCCATCCTGAGGAAAAAGATTTCAGTGTTGATGTAGCGGGGTGGGGGGTTAGGGGCCATAGATTTGTGTACCGATGTGGTGGTGAGGAGAGAAGGAGTTGATGGGGGGGGAGGGAGAGGGGGGGTCCCCTCAGACTGCTTACACAAACACTTAACTATATGTTAGTTCATGAGCACATGGGTTGGAAGTGTGTGCATAAACACGATGGCAAACACAACGCTGGCTTTGGGCTGGACGCTGGGGGCTCGTAGAGGATACGGCGCGAACCCTCTCGCTAATAAAATTCACAGTGTTCGTATTAGTGAGATTTAACAGGAAAAATAAACAGTCCCCATCTCAGGCTGGACTGGGGGGTGGATGGAGATGAGGAGGCCTTGGGGCCGACTGGCAAAATCTTAGCTTTGGTGCAATGGTGGTGAGGGTGGTAAAGTTATACCTCTATTCAAGGTCAAGGTGGGTAAGCTCAAGTTTATCTGCTGAGATCAAATAGTCTTTAAAAGCACTTGTCAAAGCACAGAAACATTATTAGAAACTATTATTTGGAACAACTAGTATTTATTGTCCGTGTCACTTCTCTTCTTAGAAATGTGCTTTGGTTTGCAGATTTGTGTTACTTCTGTACATAGATATTACTGTTTATAGAATGCTCCACATTAAATACTGAAAAAAGTTAAGCCACTCTGGACTGAACACATTTATTTTACCATTAACCATTAAAATCCAAGTTTTTACATTGATCTATATTCCCCCATTTTCCCTAGAAACATAATTATTTACTTGATATTTTCCCCTTGTATATGTGAATAGATCTTTGCTCTACTTCCAGATTGGTATGATGTTGCTCACTGTCTGGAGCTGAATATCTGTAGCATACTATGCAAACTAAAATTCCTTAAGAATTGGTTGAGAGAAGATAAATGTTATTTCTAAATGAAAATCTTTGACCCACAGAGTTAGTTGCAGTAAAACACAGTGAAGTATGCATGTTCTTGGCTTGGCTTTACTGTCCTGTACTCAAAACAGATGCTAACCCTTTTTTCCGAAAGCAGAGACAGTTTGTTCACACGTTCAAGGATGTTAGAAGGTTTGCATTTCTTACTACGTGTTTGAGGATTTATTGGCACTGAGCTGAACTCTTGGCAGTCTTTGTGGGTCCAACTCAGCTGCAATCCGCACCACTCCTCGTTCTGCTGTTGGCTAACTCTGCATTAGCTTAACTGTCTCCGTGAACTTATCAAGAGGCCAGTGGATTCTCAGAGAACTGTTTTCACTCACATATTGGCCATGAATACAAATATTTTTCACACAGTGCTGTTTTGTTATCAGTGTTACACGAGGAAAAGCTGCAGACCAGTTCTTTGCAGAGCTGCAAGGTGACCCCCCATTGGCTCCGACTGCAGCGACACCGAGTGCTAGCAACTTCTGGAGATCAGCACAACCCTCCAATTAGAGCGTTTTCATTTTCCACAAAACTATTTCGGCACAAGCAAATGCTTAAAATAATCACGCACACTCCTGACTCGGGTTCTTTTTTAATATTCCTTTTCTTTACTGTATCAGTGTGTGTCTGTAATTATGCCTCTATATAAATCCAGATCCCACAATTACAACCATCCCGGGATTCTGGCCCACAAAGCACCGATGCACATGCAGACACTCGCATATATGTACGCACAAACACACTCACACACGTTACCACACACTGCTGCGTCGCCACGGCCTGCGTAACATCTGTTTTCTCACTCCCTGCCGGAACCTGCTCACCCTTTCAGTCATAACCACCACCTATAAAACGCTCCTTTACCAAGTGGTGAGAGTTTCAGAGTGAATGAAAGTTGTTCCAGGTAAAATTAGGAAAGATCACTGAGCTAAACACGCGCTTGCTGACCGAACATTGTCGAAAATTTGTTGCTGGAGGCACTGAGAATTCTTTTGAGCTGAATTAGATGTACAGATTGAAGGCGGCGGTTTAAAGATGGGGGTAGAGGGCGGCACTGTGGGCGCCGTGCCCAGAAGGGTGAGGCAGGCGCCAGCCTACCAGGGCACCAGGCTGTGAGGCCTGTTTCCTGCTTTATAAAGGGGAATATTAATACACGTATCTCCCATTAAATCTGTTGGCAAGGGTTCAAGCTCACCTTAAAAAAAAATAGTCCCCGTTCATGATCCCAGTTTTGCTTCAATCCTCCCGCCTCCCTCCTTTGCTCCACTCCCACCCCTCTTTGTGGCTGGGAGAAGATGACATGTTTATTTATTAACCCTACGGAGTTGCATTCCTGTGCAGTGTTTGTTGTATTTGCCAACTCTTTGATACATGTCTATATCATCTCCACCAGCCTTTTTTCTCCTTTTCCAGGCCCCCAACTTCTGTTGTCTGCCATCTGTAGCTCCCGGGAGCCTTTTAACTGAGTGCATATGCCTCTGCTTTACGACTCGCCACCTCCAAACATAATAGCTTTGGAAGTAAGCCCCCTTCTTTATGGCTGCAGGTCTGGTGCGGTGATTATGGCGGTGCCTGGATTAATTTGGCTGGAGGGGTTGTGAGCTGTACCAGCAAAGAGTTGGGATTGGCAACATATTGGCAGCAGTGTAGCTGACATGCAGGAAATGTGTGTGTGTTAGGTCACTATGCACGTGCTTAGGTGAGCTGTGATGGGTCTATTATGAGTTTCCTGCCTCTCACACCTCTGATGATGCCTGTTGTAAGTTGTAATTGAACACGCCCAACTCAGCTCTCCGTCCCCTCACACTGGGACCAGCACCTGTTGGTCCCCACCAGTGATTTGTCTCCGTCTTATGTGGGAGTGGGAGTTGCATGCCTCAGAAATTTAAAAAAAATAAATACACATAAACGACAGACCGTCAGTATGTGTGGAAAAACAAATTGCCTTCTTTAAGTTCATGGGAAAGTAGTGAACCCCGTTATTTTCTTGTGCTCTTTTTGACAAGAATGAGAAAACAGCACAAGAAGCAGGTCTAGCAGGAGGCCATGAACTCTACCTTTGTGAGTCAGCCTTGTTCTTTTTTAATGGGATTCTGAAATCAATTTGTTCAAATTGCCTCCATTTAACTTGCCCGAGTACAGCGGCTGAAAGAGATTCCTATCACAGTAATTACTGAGAATGATTAGGCCCCGATTCATTATGCATAAGAGGATGTGAATGTTAAATAGGGGAGCTGTGTGTGAGAGAGATGCAGGAGATAGGGTTTAGCTTAGCATGGCTTTGACCTCCACTAGAATGCCCGCGGCTGAGCATTTCCCCGAACATGGTCCAGGATAACTTCTGGTTTCTATTGAGGCCGCGCATAGTTTTTTACACAAGGAATTTACACATTAAAGGCACTCAACGTGAAATCCCAAAAACCATTGTTATTAATAACACCTGCACCCATTTAGCCCAGATAGGCATACATGAAGCCTAGACCATCAATCAAAGATTGGGGGTTTGGAGCTAGAAGTGAACATATTGGGACAATATAGGTGGAGTGTTAGATACCGCCAGCTAGCTTGGGTGTATTCAGTGCTCTGTAACATTTATTTTTGCTGCAAAGCCAGAAATTTTAACATTGGAGTGTATGTGGATCCGGTCACTTCAGGAGCCAGTAGATATTAGGGGAATGGCATTTTGCTGTCCATTTTGCAAGCAGTTAATTTATTGGTGGCAAAAAACTCAAATATCAAAAGGTAAAATTGGTGACATTTCTGCATTTGTGTCTCTTGTTGTCTGTCTCCAGTATCCCGTTTTTCCAGCCCAAGGTTGACACCCCGGCTCAGCAGAAAAAGGGCGCTGTCCATCTCGCCACTGTCAGATGCTAGCATTGACTTGCAGACCATGATTCGTACCTCACCCAACTCCCTGGTGGCCTACATCAACAATTCACGCTCCAGTTCAGCCGCTAGCAGCTCTTACGGGCACCTTTCAGTCGGAGGAATCAGGTATGACTGCAGTTCATACAAGAATACTATATGAACATTTACAGGCATATTTATAGTTTTCAGCTACTGTAGTCTGCAGGCATCTGTTGATTCAGCTCTAACACAGTTGTTAATTAGTCACACTTTTAAAGTTCACCATTCTTTTTCTTGAAATATCCATTATAGTCAAGATCCTTTTTTGGGTGACTAGTAAATGTATATATTGTAAATGTATATATTTTCTATTCACAGCTGTTAAAAACAAATGGAGCAAATTAATTGTACTCATACTGTTGCAACAAACCAGTAGACATGCAGGGTGGCTTCCAGTTAAGCAGGATTGCTTTCAAGAAAAGATGGCACATTGTTGTCCAAAAACTATTAAAAACACATCAGTGAGCATTTTACAACCATCGCTTAAAGTGTAAGGTGGCACTGGAAGTAAAGGTGCAGTATAAGTGGGGGCTTGTCCGGGATTTGGACCGAAACCACACAAAAAACACTCCTGTAGTGGTTGACTTGGTCTTTATGAGACATGTTAGCCTTCAAATATTCAGAGTAAAATCGACTTTATTTCAGTACCAGATTACACTACATGGTCCTTTCTTTAAAGGAGCATACTAGCTTATCTAGTTTCAATTGGTAGTGAGGACCATTGTGACAATGATTCCAGTTGTTTTAATGTAAGTAGACAAAAGTCTCCATCCATGTTTGCCTTAAAATATCTTTTTTCCTCTCACCCCCTCACTCAGCCCCACATTCAGCTTCCCCCATCCCATCAACCCCGTTGCCTACCAGCAGCTGTTGTCCCAGCAGAGGGGTCTCAACGCCTTTGGCCACACGCCTCCTCTCATTCAACAGTCGCCGTCTTCGTTCTCTGCTCGCCAACACCCCCTCACTGCATCACCTATGTCCTCCCACAACAGCACCAACTCTGAAGCAAACCAGGTAACATTCATGTCTGCATATTTTAAAATTGTACCTCAGATTCCATTATACAGATATGTAAGTTTGGGATAAATACAGATTTTCTCAGATAACCAAATTTTCACTTTCATGTCATGATTCTGAAGTTTTCTGATCACTGAGATCAAATTTAAGTCACAGAAACATTAATAGAATAAACAAAGTTTAAGTCTTCTGGTGCTCCAACAAGCAAAACCTTTATAACATTCACCGAACACTGTCCCCTAGACAGTTGCCAGTCTTCCCAAGGAAATTCACCCTGAGCTCAGAATGTGCAATGCTCTGAGAAACCGCAAAAAGCCAAAAGCTACACCTCAGACTCTACAGGCCTCAGTTGTCATGCTAATCTTCATGACAGTACAATTAGAAAAAGACTGAACTGAAATTTGGAATTTCTCGGCTGTACTTAGTTTTTCACACGCTACTTTTACTCTTAAGCTTTCTGTTACTAATGACAAGGTCTCACTTTTCACATGTTGTTGTTCATCTAATGTTGTCTTTAAATAATTTTAAGACCTAATAAGGAGCAAATGATTATTTTTATTTTTTCCTGATACATAAAACATGCAAAGAGTTTAAGTGTCTCTTGAACTTGGCCGTAGATTTAAGAGACACTGAAAAATAATACTTTAAAAAGACTAAATTCTTCAAATGTAAGAGCATACTCTTTTTAATTACACATGAAAACAAAATTTAAAAACAAACAAACATAGCAACCATAACAAGTAAAATAAACCAAACACAAGTTGATATCTCTGCAACACGATACGCGGACATCTTGGACATAATGTCCAAACTGCTGTTTCTTCACATTCTGTTGACATTTTTAGATCATTTTAGAAGTTATAAAACTCCAACAAATAGTCCTAAAAAGAAGAACCAAGACATAGATTTGAGGAGCTGGAACAAAGCCTAATTGCATGAGTTATCATGAAGTATTTTTATAAATGATGTCTCAGGTCAGAAAAATGTTTGAGGCTCCTTCCCAGTTCCATCTGTCTTACTTCCCACTGTCTCCTCTGCTTCACTTTATCAGCCCACTGTCAACACCGCAGCCCCTCGTAATGTAAACTTCCCACTTTGTGAATCACTTCATCTCACACTACACGCCACTGCCTCCAGCTCTGTTTCAGCACTGTGTCTGCTGGATCCAAGTGTGCTGGAGTGTACTGTATATTTGCACCTTTCTGCACACACTCACACACACAGCTTTATTTCTGTAGTGATCAGAACCATATTTCCCTATTGGTTTCCAGCCAACTGAATGAATCATCGAGGCCCCCAGAACTGCACTGTAGTGTCTGGGTGGGATTAGAAGACCCCCCTCTCCATTGTTGGACCTCCTCCAACGAACCTCAATAAACACACACACACACTCATATCTATCCTTTCTTTTCTTCTCCATTAGAGCTTTAACAGGCCTTCGTAGTCTTTGTCTTTTCGCAATCAGTCGGCAGATCAAAGCCCTCTCGTCGCCCCCACATACACTCACATACTCCCCTAGCCCCGACCCTGCCTCCTCCCTCAATCTGTAGCGAGGGTAATAACTCCTCTTCTTTCATATTTCCTTGCGGCTTTGGCGATCATAAAGCAGTCTAAACTGTTTAGTCTCGGCGGCGGGTCCTAGTCTGACTTATGGACTGTGGTGCCTGGTACAACCAGGACTCGTCACATCTCTTTGCAGCAGCACAGCGTAACTTTGTGACTCCCCTTCTCTGCTCCCTGTGGTGTGGAAAGCAGTAGAGTCTGGTGCTCAGCGGTTGGTTTAATTAAAAGGTGAGGGAGTGGGAGGATTAATAGTCCACAAATGAATGAATGGTTAGGGATGGTTTGTATTACAAGTAATGGAATGGTTGGCTGATAAATTATGAATGAGATATTTCCAGTGTCAAGGGATGGTTGAATATTTAAAGAGACAAACTCAAAATTTTAAAATCAAAACCTGTAAAAACAAGGATTTGGGATTGGGTTTTTTTGTTTTGTTTTGTTTTTTTAGGCCATGATTTCTGAGATGAAACAGTGCTGCTGAGTTTATTTTATTTATTAATGTATTTTTTAACACCAAAAAGTAAGTTCCATTATATTCAAGAGAAGGCAAACATCAAAACATCAAAAGCTTGATGTAAACTGGGCATTTTGATTGACAAGCAAAACTAGTGGGCCAAGGATAAACATGTAAATATGATTTCTGGGTGTACTGTCCCTTTAAGAACGATTATTCTAACAAATTTTCCTTTAATAAAAAGAAACGTAGGATGTAAGAACCAGTTAAAAACACATGCCTCTGTTCCTTCATGTCTTTCAGAACGCCAGTGGAGATCCAGCAGTCAGCAGCACTGTCAACCCACTGACCACGAAGAGGTCAAAGGTGAAGACGGAAGCAGAGGGTCCACTGCCCATTTCACCATCGTCTCAGGTGAGAAAATAATAAGCTACTTAGAGTGGGAGAGTGGTGCGCCTTAAAGTTAGTTTTCTAATTAGTCTCTAATTGATTATAAGTAATGAATAAAAATGCAGCTTTAATCTGTGACAAGAGGCGTGTTTTTTTACAACTCTTCCTCTGTAATAAAGAAGTTGATAAGATAAGAGAAATGCAAAATAGCACAGAATGCTTCTTAATGACTAGTGAAAACTGAAGTCTTGTTTTTTTTTTAACTCTTCTCATTTAAATTGGATGCACGTATTTGACATCTAAAGTATTGTACACTTTGTCTCCAGGACCACGGTGGGGGGATCCTGGACCTGAGTGAAGATCTGGATAAAGATGAGTGCAAACAGGAGCCAGAGGCCATCTATGAAACCAACTGCCACTGGGATGGCTGCTCCAAAGAGTACGATACCCAGGACCAACTCGTTCATGTGAGTCTGTATGGCTTATTTTTTGAGTTCTCAGCTGGATTTTTTGGTGTTTGGTGTTTGTTTTTAATGACAGCCAGCTAGCAGACAGAGGATATAAATCCAGCGATTCCCACAGGACTAGATTATATTTGCAGTGGTGGAAGGGGACGTGCAAGCTTTCTTAAATAGGTTAATAAGTAATATAGACTTCAGGAAGCAACCAGCCCTGTAGCCTCAGTCAGTTTAAACCAGTTGCACCTGCTGCACGTTCTGGTTAGACTGCTCTTCCAGAAACAGATTTTAAAAGCAGAACAAGAACTCCAAAGATGGAGTTAGAGTCTGTCCCAATACAAGACATCACAGACCACTACAAGAAAAACGACCTAGTTAGCATGTCTTGATGCACGCTCAATCATCCAGGAAAGGAAATTCTGAAAAGCTGATTCTGTTCTCCCACTGAAAACACTGTCTAGATGGACAGAATCACCGTTTTGGGACCTTGTTAGCAGTAACTTTTTCAAAATAAAAGCATGGGGCTTGTCTATGTCTATTTAAAAGATATTCTGAAATAGTTGAGAGTTGCAAAAACTACCCAATTAACTTTGGGAAACACCAAAACTGCTAAACTAGAAATTCCCTTACAGAAATACATACTACCCTCAATTCATGCTTGGTTGTTGGTAGGGTTATATCTTGTGTTCATCATTATGTTGTCAGTATCTGCTGTTTTGTTTGCAGTGACAGTGGATAAACTACTGTTGTTGTGTAAAAACTTAAAAGTTCAGATTCCTCTTCTGCTTCTAATTAAATCCATGCTGATTGGGTCCACTCAGAAAGCTGAGTAGTGACCGGTCTCTTTCTGTTGGGTTGACACGCGTAATGTTAATGAGCCTGCTGGCTCTCGCCAAATTCAAGCCCAAGCCCTGCAGCTGTGCCCACCCCTCCACAAGCCCAGAGACCCCTAACCTCTTACTCCCAGCAACACCCCCAACCCCCGAAGACCAGAGGGCCAGCCATAAATCCATCGTCATGCCAGCAACTCTGGGGTTATGCACCCCCGCTTTTTCCAGGCCAACTTCTCTTTCTGCTCTCCACTTTCTGACTGGCAGTGAGTCACCTCAGAGTAGCAGTATGAGGGTCATATGTCAAGTCCATAGACCTACAGACCAATGGGAGGAGGTGAACAGGTCGCTATGAACTGCTACAAATCAGGACCAGAGTTACCTTTAAGAACTTTACAAACTCTGTGATAGTGGACCAGTAGAGGACTGTGCTGATAAACAGTGCCAAAGCCTTTATGTTCCTGGTTTCTATAAAGTATAAAATACATGGGTGTGATCTCTAACACCACCTCTCTGAGCACATCTGTGGTTTCACATGAGGTTCAAACATCATCAGCAAAAAGAGACCTAAACAAACACACACACACACACACCTGTGGGTTTCTTGTGGTTTCTGTTTGACCAGAGTAATCCTGTTTCAAGAGCCTCCAAATTACGGATTCACAGTAGTGTGTAACCTGAAAATAGAGACCTCTGCGTGGGCCACACACTTTTTTCCATTCCTCCTCCTCTTCCTCCTTCCTCCCAGAATAGCCCTCAGTAGAATTGCTAACCACAGACTTTTTTTGCTGGTGAAGAAGTGGCCACATAAGTGGAGCATTGTAGGCTTGGATGTCCTCAGGAAATGAGGTGGTTCCTCTGGGTGTGTGGATATTTGAATGCGGTGGACGGGACAAGTGTTTTGAAATGTGTCTGTTCAGAGAAATCATGTTTGAGTGCAGCAGAAGTTGTTTGACTAAATGTGTTGTAGCTGAGGACATTTTTCCCTTGAAGTGCTTTAGGCTGTATGTATGTTGGATTCCAGCATCCCATTCTTTTTTTCTCTTTATGCCTTTGATAATTAGTACTGTCTAATTTCTCTGAAGACTTTCTGCATATTTAAAGTGCAAGTTAAAAAGTCACACAGAAACTGTTTCCCTTGACTTCCTGATCCATGAAAATGAAGGAATACAGTCGCAAATCATCTTCTTGATCACTTTTTACGAGGATCCGCTGAAGTTCCTTTTCCGAGAGAAATGTGAACACAAACACAGCCTGAAAAAACACACACACACACAGCCTTTGTAGCTTTTGTCTCCTATTGACAAAGGCATAATAACTGTCAGCTATAATGGATTGCAGAGTGATGTCAGTGAGTCAAGCATGCATGGACACATGGGAGCGGGAGCCTATTCTGGTGGGAAAAAGACAAGAATTTGCTGACTCTTCTTTAGCATCTTGTTACATTATTTTCATTTTTAGGGGAAAGTATCATAGAACTGTGACAACTGACTGGAATCAATCTGTATCTACAGCATATCAACAACGACCACATCCACGGTGAAAAGAAGGAGTTTGTGTGTCGCTGGGAGGAGTGTTCACGGGAGCAAAAGCCCTTCAAGGCACAGTACATGCTGGTGGTCCATATGAGGCGACACACGGGGGAGAAGCCCCATAAGTGCACGGTAAGCCCCTTGTATTACTGGTAACCTGCTGACTGGTATCACAAGCCATCATCTCCCATAATGCAAGCAGCACCATTTTTTAGCCCGGATTGTAATGCAATCTATTTGGCATGGATGGTGACATCACATATACATTATTAGACTTGATTTAATTTAGTTCAATTTCAATTCAGACTTATTTATATAGCACAAACTCATAACAGCAGTCTTCTCTTTATGGAAACTAAAACTATGGAAATTAAAGAACCTAAAGTATTACAGAGAAAACCTAACGATCCACTGCAAGGAGCAAAAGGCAACAGGGGGGAAGAAGAACTCCTTTCATAACATATATGGCATATCTTATGGCACCCACCTGTTAAGTGATGCTGTATTAACCTTGTTTCCAAAACCAAAAACCTAGGTGTGATCTGAAGATTTTTAACACCGTGTGTGTGCATGAAAAAGAGAAGGCAGACACAAAGGAGAGGAGTTGAGATGTCGCGACAAACTGAAGTAAACTTGGGCCCACCTTGTTAGGCACAGTCTGTGCAGGCCAGTGTAGGAGTGGTGAATCTAAGTCACAGCCAGTCACAGCCACAGCAGACATGATACAACTAGTTATACACACTGACTTTAATTCCCACAGTTGGTTCACTGATCTGTGTAAAAACACTGGAGAGGCCCTTTAACCTTCTTGTTAACATGTTAACCAACTAGTTGAAGTTGGAATTTATTCAGCCGCTTTAGCAGTCAAAGAATGTCAGCCCTTTAGTGCTTCACTTTCGCCTGTGGAAAAAACTGCCTTACAAAAAAACTTGATGTGATTTTCTTTGTGCGTACCACCACTATATTTCCCGTGTTTGATAAATCATGGGCTTTCATTGAAGCCTTCATTTGCTGTGTGAAGATCAAATTGAGGGGCCTGTTTGCTTGGCTTCAAAGCTCACTCGCGGGATCTCATGAATGTATTAAAACAGATGACTTGTGAAGGATAAAGTTAAGAAAGCTGATTGACAGTGTGGGTGTGTAATTAAAATTTGGAGACAAGCAGGGGGCCATGGGTCCTTATTAAGACCAAGCTGTATATTCTGCACACAAATCCCACATGCATCTTCTCCTAACTCCCCTTTAGTCTTTTCTTTTTAAGGATGAGTCTTCGGACTTTTTCATCCCCTTTCTGGGCTGCTCTAATTTGATTCTCTTTTAATTTCAGAGCCAATTACACTCACAATGACTGCTCAGAAGGAATACCAAATTATAGCTTGTACAGTATAAGTGAATACAAAGGCTAAACACAGACTTCTCTTTGTCTCAACAAAGTGCACCAGACAAAGAGCTCTACCACACCTCACACTTAGTTTGGATATTTTGTGTAATAGCCCTTTTTTTTTTTTTTACCAAAGTGTAGCAGAGCTTTGCTTTTGTGTGGCACACCACAGTAGGTGGGCAAGAGTCCAAGAGTAAATTACATTTAAAAACTGGAACAAAAAGAGCTTTTTCGTGTTGTTTTTGTTGTTGTGTTCCGGCTCTTTTATCTGGCCAGCTGCAGACAAACAACAGCACTCAAACGTCACTCTCGTTGTCCGTCTGTCCCATTGTCTGTCTCTCTGCAGTTTGAGGGCTGCTCTAAAGCTTACTCCCGGCTGGAGAATCTCAAGACCCATCTCAGGTCCCACACTGGGGAGAAACCCTATGTATGTGAGCACGAAGGCTGCAACAAGGCCTTCTCAAATGCCTCAGACCGAGCGAAGCACCAGAACCGCACACACTCCAATGAGGTAAGTTCAGGCACGCACATGGATCTCATCTGAGCAGCTGGAAAGGTCAGCTAAGATTTACATTTGCCACAGTAAGAATCATGTTGAATCTATCTTGGTAGAAACCATATGTGTGTAAAATCCCGGGCTGTACCAAGCGCTACACGGACCCAAGCTCTCTCAGGAAGCACGTCAAGACGGTCCACGGACCCGAAGCTCACGTAACCAAGAAACAACGAAGCGACGCTCCCCCAAGGCTACAGCCACCCAAAGGCAATGGGGAGAACGAGGCAAACTCCAAGCACGGTGCAAAGGCCGTAGATGGCAAGGTGGAGGCCAACAGCACCTCTAGAGGAGGGGAAGACTGCCTACAAGTCAAATCTATTAAGACAGAGAACTCTATGGTGAGTCCTGTTTATCGGTTACATGACACAATGGCTCTGGGTGAGCTTTAAAACTGGGGAACAACAGTTATCTTACATTTTTACTAACATTGTTAGTGAGAGGTTCCCTGCTGGAACTGCACACGTCCTTTCAAACTCACTCTCTGTTTGTTGTCTGAACCTGCTTCTCTCTTTCCTTTGAAACCCTGCTAATGGACAGGCTTCACTGAGGTGAGCGCACAGCCTGTTTCATTATCTTTTTTTCAAATTCCTGTATGGTGGAAATGTATCTGGATTGCATGGTCATCCATGTTCATATATTTTCTTGCTCCTTTGCATGTGAGACAGTCTTACGCTGCCATATACTGGATTTTTATGTCTACGAGATCAATATTCAACCAACGATATAAGTCATTGTCACATTAATACTGAAAGGCTGGGACTGGTGTAGCATGTGTGCTGCTCACAGAACGTTTCTTTTATCCACTTGTTTTCTTAAATAAATCAACCTCTTTTATAATTCACGAGAGTATGAAGCTATAGGGCTACATTAGTTATTACAAAACACCATCACAATCAGAATTTTTTAACTGTGGTACTTATTTAATATTGAAGAATATCTAATGGGATTTTTTTTAACTTGGCACAAGGCTGTTTTTTTTTATTTTTCTTTCATTTATATTCATTTTTAAATTTCACTTTTTTAATCATTTTTATTTTCTTTTTCATTTACTCAAACAGCAAAGTGAATATTTATATGATCTACTAACCTCTTGGATTTTGATTCATGACACTTTCGTTTGTCCTCCTCCAGACGTATCAGTCCAGTCCTGGTGGCCACTCGTCATGTAGCAGCGAGCCATCGCCTCTCAGCAGCGCCAACAACAACGACAGTGGGGTAGAGATGGCCGTGCACAGCGGGGGCAGCTTCGGGGACCTCAGCGCACAGGACGAGTGCCCCATGGTTGACTCCACTGTTCCCACTGGGGGCCAGCAGGCTGGGATGGGGCTTCAGTTGAGGAAAGCCACGGGTCACGGTGGTGCAGTCACCATCAAGCTGGAAAACATCAAGAAGGAACGGTTGAAGACGGTGAGGGACCCCTGCCCCTGGGTTAACTCTGCGCCACAGCCACTGCAGGGCCAACGCATTAGCATGAAGCTGCCTCCCATACCTGCAGTTGGTAAGGACTACATGTTGAAGAAACATCTCATATTGGGCTTTACTCTCATAGACTGTGAAGCTGTAGATGGAGATGGAATGAACTATTTATACCCATCTTGAGGCCTAAGCTTTAGCTACATGTGCTGCTTAGTTTTTTTAAATAAGTGATCATATTTCAATTAAAGGTTGGTGTAGTAAGCTGATGCTAGCACTAATAAGGAAAATCCAAAGACTTGTCTATCACACAGAAATCTATTAATAAATGCTCAGTAACATTCCAATAAAATCCCAGAATTTTACTACCCAAACTGGAGCACAGACATCTTGGACAATCTGTCAGTACAGTTAACTACACAACAGCCTTATTATTTGTTCCAAAAGTGATAGTGAGGTTAACCAGGTGAGGTAAAGCCTTGCAGAGTGCTAGGAGCTACAGCTCCCTCTACATGTAACAAAGCGGACAGTGCTCTAGCTTTAAGCCCAAATACAATTTGTGCAAGCGAGTTATAAAGGTTTCAGTCCCTGTATAGTTGTTATGAAGGTGGACATTAACTATAAACACCAAAGACAGCGATACTGAGAAATGCTTCCTCTGTAATTATAAACTCACGTGTATATATACTGTTATAATGTAATAATATTTATTCCAATCTTTCTATCTGCCAGGGTCCCTGCTGGAGAACTCCAACATGAGTAACTTAAGTGGCTCGTACCCTGCCCAACGCATGGATGACCTGTCATCATGTGAAGTGACGCTATTGAACCAGCTGAACGAGCGCCGTGACAGCACCACCAGCACCATCAGCTCTGCTTACACCCTAAGTCGGCGCTCCTCCGGTATTTCACCATGCTATTCCAGCCGTCGCTCCAGTGGGACATCCCAGTTTGGCGCTAATCGCCACAACAATATCAGTTCAGCTGACTCCTATGACCCAATCTCTACTGACCTGTCTCGTCGATCCAGTGAGGCCAGCCACTGCGGAGGCGGTGGTGTCAGTGGAGGAGGTGGAGCAGGCCTTCCAAGTCTTCTCAGTCTTACACCAGCACAACATTATCGGCTAAAGGCAAAGTACGCTGCTGCCATTGGTGGAGCACCACCTACTCCTCTTCCCAACATGGAACGAATGAGCCTAAGGACTCGCATGGCACTCTACAGCGACTCCCAGGAAGGCTCATCGCATCCCTTCCATCAGCCACCCTCTGGAACTGTACCAAGACGGTGCAGTGATATTGGATATGGCACGCAGAGCATAATGCCCCACGAAGTCCCCACCAATCTGCCACGCCGTGCAAGTGATCCAGTGCGTCGTACCACACTGGACCCTTTCTCCCTTCCAAGGGTCCAGCGCTACAACAGCATGAGCAGCATGAACCCCATGAATGCTCCACCAGCTGCAGAACGTCACCAGACACTGGCTACACAGGGCTACACTCGCTCTGATGGAAGCTTGCAACGCTACCCATTTGCCCCCAGACCACCAAGCATTTCTGAGAATGTAGCCATGGAGAACATGGCGGTAGATGGAATGATAGTTGGAGGTGAGCAGGGTGGAGAGGATGATATGGTGCTTCCAGACGATGTGGTGCAGTACCTCAGGTCACAGAATTCTGGCCCCTCTACTCACAACTTGGGACAAACCGACTATAATTCCAACAGTCAGACTCAGGGCTACCAGACTGGCGTGGCTCCACCAGCATCATTTTTTGCGCAGAGGAGGATGGCCATGGTGGATACCATGATGGCTCAGTCCAATCAGGATGTGCAGTCCTGCCAGATGGGTCCCGGTAGCGCTCAGCAGCCTTTCGCAGCACCATCAGAAAACATGAACAAGAATAACATGCCAGTGCAGTGGAATGAGGTGAGTTCAGGGACTGTGGACACCACAGCCAAGCTTCCCAAACAGCAGCAGCATCCTCTCAGGGGGAACCTAGCTGTTGTACAGCAGAGGCAGAACTTTGGGTCCTTCCAGACGCAAGGTCAGGGCTTGAGCAACAACCAGCAAGTTGTGCCTATGAGTCAGAATATATCTATGCAGGGGTATGCAAACCACAGCAACCAGAGGCTGATGAACCTCTCTCTGCAGCAGCATCCACAACAGAGACAATGCAACAGCGTGAACTTTAGTGAGCAAATGAGTCCTCAGCAAGGGTTTGGCCAAGAAGCAATCCCAAGTTCTATATCTGGAAGCACTAGCATGAGACCTACACGCAACAGTATGGCAGATCAAGAGGGGCAAAGTTACAGATCAAGGACACAGACTGATGTGTATTCTTATGTCAACCAAGTGGATTCTCAGCAAAATTACATTATCTCCCAACAGCAGCACAATGTCCAAAATGGAGGCAGAGGAATGTTACAACCCAGGCCTCCCACAGAGCCCAGGTCTACTGCCAGACCACACGGAGGGTCTAGCATGACACAACCAAGCCGATTGCTCAAGTCATCAGATGTTAGCCCCAGTCAAGGTAATGATACCTCTGAGGCAAGCCCAAAGAGGCCCAGTGGGTCAGTAGCCCACAACAGCAAATCAGAAAATCCAAATTCTGCTGTGTTCTACACAGGTCAGATTCACATGTTTGAGCCACCTTCTGTCAGCTTTGATGCCCCCATGTCCCCATGTGCCAGTCAGGCTCCTTCCAGCAACAACACTCCTGCAGCCAACATGGCTTCACCAGGAGTCAACCAGGTCTCCAGCAGCACAGTGGATTCTTCCACCAGTGGATCTGGGGCCACAGAGCATGCCCAGATCGACTTTGACACCATGCTCGATGACGGAGACCACTCAAGCCTAATGTCAGGCACCCTGAGTCCTGGCCTTCTGCAGAGCCTCTCTCAGAGTTCCTCACGTCTCACCACTCCCCGCAACTCTGTCACCCTCGCTTCTGTACCGGCAGGGATTGGCAACATGGCCATCGGTGATATGAACTCTATGCTCACAGCCCTGGCTGAGGAAAGCAAGTTCCTCAACATGATTAGCTGAGAGCAATCAAACACCTCATCATCCATCCATTCTTACCATGCCTATCAGGAATATAAAGACCATACAAGAAAGCACTGATTGTACAATGCAAAACTGGTCATTACATAAACTTTTTCTACACTGTTCATAGTAATATGCTTATCCTGTAATATTTGTTTCAGATTATATGTTACATTAAAAGGTTAATAGTAAATATAGATAGGGTTAAGGACCATTTTCTATCATTTGTTAAAAAGCCATACTTTTTAGCTACAAGTCTATGATAGCCCAGGGTATATAAACACATCAAGAACAATTGCCATTCAGTATTTGCCAGCGTAATAGGCCTTTAAAAAGTGGTGCACTGATAGCAGTTCACATAGTGCCTTGATGAGGTCATCAAGTGTGAGAATCTGATTATGACACAAAAACCGAATTATCAGGAAATGGACACAATATGTGGATAGACTGTTATGTGTGTAGATGATACTATATGGTACCTGCTCTAAGATATGTTACACAATTGATGTTTAAACTAGAGCTGTCAAACAATTTATAAATGATAAATTCATTTTGTATTGACTTGAGTCAAATTGACTTACCTAAACGATAATAGCCAATTGCAAAAACTGATTATGGAAGCGTGGAGTTAATTCAGGGTGAGCAGTGTCTTCAGCCCATGTTATGGTTCTCTACTACAACTAACTGGCAAACCTCACATAGGGTGTTCTGATTAAGTAGCTCTACCCTCTACATTTGCAACACATCTGCAAGCTGCTTTTAACCCACCTCAGCCCCAGCTCCTTGCTTGTAATGCTTTGTCTGACTTCATCAGTGTCATGCTCGGTGCCTCTTGCTGCTGCTCACATCCATGAATGCGCACAGATGAGAGGGTATGTTGAGCTACCATAGCACCAAATACAAATTACTGCACCTGGAAATAATGTTTTTTGACTACAGTGGTTCAGAGTGAACTCACTTTAAAACGTTATTAAATAGCTTAAAAGAAATAAATGGCTGCCTAAGGACTACAGTATCTTAGAGTTTAGATTATATGGTATTATTCCGATAATGGGCCAGGCTGTATTATACCATACCATTCCCTCATCTCTGTGAGGATGAACAGAAAAAGAACAGGGGGTTTTTTATGTTTGTTTGTAAGTGTGAAGAGTAGACCTGCAGGCTCAAACACAATCACTAGCCAACTAGCTAACACATCCTTCCCGTCGACAGGAATGATTTATCAGGAAGCAGGATGTAGCCTGCAGTCCTAATCTGACACAGTGACCAAATAAAAAAAATAAAATAAAAAAAATAAAATAAATAGTCTGAGGCCAAACTGATCACTGAATTCCCAAACAACTTAGCGCTTTAATCACCTGCCCAAATTAACACAGTCTGCGCAAAACAAACACAAACACAAATGTTACACACCAGGTATGGTCATGATTTTCAATAGTCATTAAATTATTTTTTCTTCTATTATTTTCTTTTCTTTTTTTAATCAGTTGGTTATGTGATCATTATTTCTCATAAAGTATATTTTCCTTTGTCTTTACCAGGATCTGGGTGGATATAACACACTAATACTCCCAGAGGTCATAGTAATGTAGCCACAGTAAAAACTGACAACCTGACAACCATCAAATACCAGAAACAGGTGACAAATATGTTAACAAAAAGGACTGGATAAAAGAAGCATGTGTAGAGCAGCAAGGTTAGATGCTGCTGTTCAAACAGGAGAAACATGCAAAGCCAAAGACAACCACAGAAATCACAAAATTTAAACAAAATAAATAAAAATGAGGTTTGGTTCAGATGTTGTCAGGTAAAGCTAGCACGTTACTACATCTGCGGGGACTCATTCGAGTATTTGAGTCCAGGAGTCGAATAAGTTCCAGTAAATATCAGAGTATTTCTGCTCCCTAATAAATGCCAGTATTGAAAAAAATTAATAAACTGTCGTTGTAGTTCATATATGCACTTAACCATCCTGCAGCGCAGCAGAGGAAATAAAAGCTGTGTTTGCTGGAACATGTCTTTATGTACTAAATGTTTACCATCTGAAATGTTTTGAAATGTGTTTCCAACATGTGTGTGTGTCATAAAATTTCACTGAATGTAGTTTACAAAGTGAACATATTTGACAGCCCTAGTTTAAACACATGGTTGTTAGGCATTGTGATCCACAGATTTGAAGTGCTTTCTGATCATGATCTGAGATTGTGAGGATGTGAAATGTGATTTCCTTCTTTGCCCTCTGGATCAGAGACGTTCATTCTCCATGGTCCAATCTCACAAGGGTAAATGATTGAAAAGGACAAGGATATGCATCAGTGTTAGTCCATCAGGGCACATGAACCCCTGCGCATCTGATGAGGAGCACTCTCTGAAAGAATATACAAGTACCTCTGTGTGTTCTCAGTAGAGATCCAACCCTAATTAACACATTCAAATCCCCGTCACTGCACCCTGTCTCTCCCCTGGGTTCTCAACAAACTGCAGAGTCCAGGAAAGGACTCTTGACTTTGATAATGAGATCCTGTTTTCGGACAAGATCGGCAAACTAGGTCTGCAAATTCCTCTGTTTTATTATGTTTGCTGAAATTGCTGAAAGTAGCCTTTTAAATGTTTGTGTGTGTGCTACCATCCACTTTTACTATGCTTGGTGTGTGTGTGTGTGTATGTGTGTGTATATGTATGTGTGTGTGTGTGTGTATATAGCTTTTGTACATTTCAAATAAACTATCTCCTCTTTTTCTGTTTAAATCCGCTTGCTGTGTCTTCTTTGAAATCACATGATCTGTGTTCCCTGGAGACAGACCATGAAAGTGAGGCTACACTGCATATGAAATCTCATTTATTTTGTGTTTTCTTAGACTGTTCTTGAGAAAAGCTGAGACCAAACACTATCACATACAAGTTAATGAAAACAGTTTGTCCTCTGTCCGCACAGACAGAACATGTCACCACAAAACAAAAATATCCATCCATCCGCTTATCAGGGTCCCGGGGGGCGCTGGAGCCTATCCCAGCTGTCATAGGGCAAGAGCCGGGGTACACCCTGGACAGGTCGCCAGTTTGTCGCAGGGCTAACACACAGAGACAGACAACAATTCGCACTCACATTCACACCTATGGGCAATTTAGAGTGATCAATTAACCTATCCCCACTAACTGCATATCTTTGCATAACCATTTCCACCATGTAATTCCTTTCACCTGACTGATTTTCAGGGTTACTTCACTATTTGCGCACATCAACTATTTTCTCGGTTGCAAACCAGCATTTGGGTTTTCATTCAGTTTCTTTGCTTTCAGTAATCTTCATCTGTTAAATGCACCAAACCCAGGACCCATAGACTCTCAAAAAACATTCTTTTTTATTTATTTATTTATTTATATTATCAGCCTGTAATTGTATTCATTTTTCTTCAATTTGTCATCTTGTAATTGTTTTACTTACTGTGCAGCACTTTTATGTCTTTTAAGTTTAAATGCTATATAAATAAACTGATTTGAATCGACTGAGCAGTAATCAGCAGGGATCTCTGTCTGTGTGACGCTGGTAAGCTGGTAAGTTAGCACTCCACTCTCTCATCCAAAATGGTCAATTTTGGAAACAAACAACCAACTTGGTCAAGCCAAAACTTTGTGCATGTGGAGTCCAAGACCGATGGGTAACATCACAGTGGCTATATGTACATAAAAGTATATATTTTACATATTTTATGCTGGCAACTCAGTTTTCCAATTATTCGACATCACACGAATGCACAACGACGCAGACAAACAGGAGATACAGACACAGCATAAAGGGAAAAACACTAAGAACATGAGAATGAAGCAGCTCAAGGTCAGTCCACATTACAGCTGTATTAAACTCAAGGTTTCCACGTACTTCATCCATAAATTTTCTCTGGGCTTTGTTTAGAACTTTCACCAAGTAAAGAGAATGCTTGTGCAAATGTTCCTGCTTTCTGTCTTAGAAATTATTCTTCTTATGTTTCAGTTTAGATTTCACACTCTGTGTCAGTTAAAAAAAAAACTCCTGAGGTTCTTCAGCATAAATATAACATCACAGTTAATGTGGTGTCAAATTAAACCAATTTTCCTTCACACTTGTTTCCTTTGCCTTTAAGTAAGGTGTCTTTAGACTGCTGTGTGATAGCTTCAGTGCATATGCTTCAATAATAAAGGAGCGGCATTTGTTTTGCTTTGAAGCCCTGTCTTTCCTCTGCATACATCACTGTCTGTCTGCTCCTCTGCTAATGAAAAGATAATGGATTATTTCAGTAGTTTCACTTTTACACACAATCCTCCAGCCTTCCTTAGAACAAAAGAAAGAGGGCGGGGGGAAAAATCCCATCTGAAAAGTCAGGTGAAAAAGGATACTCCATACAGCAAAATGCATACAGCGCAGTTTCTAAAGTTAGATGGTACGCTGGCCAAAATTAACAGTGGCAGGCCGGCCCTGAAGAAACGGGTCTGAGGGGCAACATAAAGCAGGAAAGAGGAGGCAGGAGAAAAGGTGGCACAAGAAAAGGAGAGGAAAATCAGAGAAGAAGAGGGAGCTCTTGCAGAGAAGAAAGCAAAGCCAGTGAGAGGTGTAGAGCAGAAAAGAGATGCCACATGAGGGGCCGGGGGTAGAAGAAAAGATGCAGAAAAGAGAGCGAAGAAATCACTTTTAATCTGACAGTGAATTCAGCTGGGGACTGCTTCGAAGTGGAGCCCACTGATTGCTTTTGCCACTGGAATTCCTTATTCTCTTAGAGAGAGGATGGGAGAAAAATAGCCCCGGGGTAAGGAGCCTCAGCAGAGAGGAGAACAAGAGGTTAGTGAGGCAGAAACGGATGATCAGACAAAGCACACAGCTGGGGAGAAATGGTGTGTTCTGAAGCACACAACTTCACACCATAAACAGGCTCCAGGACACACACATACACACACACTGCCTGTTTCATTCACACAAAATCTATGTTTTACAGTAAAGACTCAGTTTCCCTCTCGGACAAACTTGTTGGATGGGCTGTAAATAACAATGCTCCAAAAGGCAGCAACCGTAGCATCAAGTATCAGTCAATGTTATCATTTCACCAGCTGTTCATATAAAATTATTAACCAGCGATGCTTTAAAGTGCACCTGTTGTGCTTTCTGCTGTTTGAAACATGTGCAGTAATCCCTGTGAGCTAAAAGCTCAGCTCTTAAATCTCAGTTTCACAAAGTTTTTTTCTACTTAGTAAAAGGTGATATCTGATCCCCAATATCTTAGACAAATATGTCCCATCCACCTGCTGGTCAAATCTTTTGTTTGTTAGGGGCAGCTAATCAGTCGAAAATTGGTTTAAAGAGGGAGAAACTAAAGTTGTTTGTTTCAGACAGTTAATGAACTGAAAGGCTGCACCAAGACCCAGAATGAGAGAAAGGATTATTTTTGACTCTATAAATGAGCAGAAAATGTTCTTTTGAGGAAATAATTAGCTTTCTGGCCCAGCTATGCTCACAAACACAATGATGTTTATCAAAAATAATTTAATTTGATGAAAAGACTGAGGGGGGTTGGTTGTCGGTGGCGAATTACAGATAGGGCTGCGCCAGGTTTGTCAACAAGTTAATCTGTCCTAATATTCCATATCTCAGAGAAAAAGAGGGACTGAAAAGCGAAGCGTTGATCTTCATCATTTATGTTTGGCTCAGCTGTTGTGAGGGCGGACAACATCTCTTTGCTCTAAGATACAACTGCTTATGAGGTCGAAGGCAATTAGGAATCAGCTGTTGGTCGGTGGTATTCACACCCTGCACCGTGGCCGCTACCAGACAAAACAGCTTCCATCACAGGGGCAGAGGGTCAAGTGGATGAAAGATGGATCCCCTCAGTTGAGCAAAACATGAAAATAACATCTCAGAACTGCAAACATAAAAAGCAGTAAATTACAGGGACTGTATGGGCCAAACAGTCTACAATGTTCTGTAAAGGTTGATGACAAATATGTTAAAATATAATATATCCCTAAAGAAATGAAGAGGAATTGTTTTAAAAGGACTTGACAGTTTTATAAAAGCTTGTCCTTCTCTTTTAGCAACACAACTGTTGAGGCTTGAGGGAACAAGATCAGCCTGCGTCTGCATACCTCCATGAAGGCTGAAAATTCCCTCCACTCCATGCATGAATTGAGTCCATGGATCCAGAAGGATTTCTGCATCAGGATTACTTTGCAGGGATTTTCCTGCATACAAAAACCCCCACCCAAAAAAATGGAAAAAACAACCCATCAGGCACCCCAAAAAAGGTTTTAGACTTCAACCCAAAAGAAAATCACCAGGACTGTAATGACAATATTTTTACCCAGTTTTGTTTAATTAGGGATGGTTTACACAAAAACAGAATGCGTTATTGTTTAAAGTGTGGCCAAATGTCAAAGGAATATTCACACATCTGTTAAGGTATTTTTTTAAAACCCCCCTGCAAAATTTCATGGAAAGTTTCACCACCAGGTATAAGTTTTCATGTAGGTGTACAATCCAATCTGCATTACTTTTTTCTACAGACATCTGACAAACAGTGATTCTAATGATTTTACTGCATCGTTTCTGCTCTTTTAGCTGACTATGATAGTAACATGAATGCTAACACTTGCTTAAATAATGTTGGGATGTGTCCTGGGTAGATTAGGAGGTCCACTTTCTCACTTTACCATCATGTGGTTAGGGTTTATGATGTGAGAGTGCAGCTCAGCTCTATTTCAACTTCAGCTAAAACTCTGCAACATAATACACACACATATCGGATACCGTGGATGCCCTTTCTTTACATGGAGATTCTCTTTAGGTAACTGTATTATTCATGAATCATTTTACAATTGGTACAATTGTTTTTACACAGATTCGTTGCTTTAACTATATGTGGGCCAATCTTCCATCAGTGCATCATCACCCTGTAGATGTCTATTTAGAACTAGAAAAAAAAACCCTGTTTTTTTATGTAGGAAGATCAAGACTGTAAAATAATATATCTATTATTTCAAACTCTTTGTTCTACGATGGTGCTCCTGTGAATAAATCTAAGCCCAAAACTGTAACATGGGTCCTCAATGAATCCACAATATATTCCAAACACATCTGAGCCCTTCTGAAGCTGTATCGGAGTGTGTCACATTTTGCTCTTTGACCTCTGAGGCCAGGTCATCATAATAAAGCGATTCATTGGCTGGAGCTGCTTTGCCTTTCTCTAGGGGCTTTGCTCAGTTTCTCATCAAAGGGTTCCTGCTCTGAGCTCTATGCCTACTGAGATCAGAGGGAAATGACCCGAGTCAGGGTTACCTACTGCTCCAACAGAGCTTTGGCCCATCCTGCCACTGCTGGCCCAAGGGCAGGCGTGCCCTGCTAAACTCTGGAAGTACAAGAATTATGATCAACTGGCAGAGAGCCCAGAGAATGTCTGTGAAGAAGGGCAGCATTGTGGACCTTCCTCCAGGGTTTGAGAGCCCAGGGTCAGTCTTTAACCCAGATCATGACCTCTCCTTAGTTATTCTCTATTAGCAGCCAAACTGGAGGTCAGATGGTCTGAGAACCTCGTCATGAGTAGGCCGTTGAGGAATGCCATAGTTTGATTGAAGTTAGGAGGATTCTTCTGATTAAAGGCTTACGTGAATGAGAGAGCAGGCATGTGGATGACCTTGTCTTAGCTATTGCTCAGAAGCATTTTGATTGCTTCTCTTTTATTCTTTCTATACTTTTCCTCTTCCTGTCGTAACCAGCACAAAGAATGTACGCCCACTCATCTCCCTCACTCACTGCATTCTTTAAAATGAATGCTGTGTCATTCGGATTACCAGGCCATAATTGTACACTTGTCTGCTGAGTTGAAATTAAACCATTCCTAATATTCTTGTGTGCATTGAAAAGATAGATCTGTTATTCTGGCAAAGAGAAATGTACTGGGTAAACACCACAGGGAGAATGGGCAAGTCAGTTCCTACCAACGTTCCTTTGGTTTGGCTAACTTGCATTTTTGTGTAGGCCACACTGACCCAAGCATCTGTCCTTTCCTTCTTCAGGAGGAATAAGCAGGATTTTAACTGATTTCAGCAGATGGCATCACATCACCCCAGCCCTGGCTCCTCTCCACTGACTTCCTGTACATAATAGAATTAACTTTAAGATTCTTCCAACCAGATTTAAAGTATGCCTGGGTCTGGCTTCCAAGGTTCATTTTGACTCTGTGTGAGAAATTTTGACCCCATGAGTCAGTTCACTTTAAATCCTTTTTGGGGCTCCTAATGATGGTTCAAAGTCAGGGCTTTATGCAACTTCTTCTCTAATCTTTTAAGGACTTATCTGATTGTCTTGGTTGCCTCTAGCAGCCAGTGGAGGATTTATATTTGAAGACCTTGGCTTTCAAAGGACACTTAAGCTCACTGTCGAGTGGCGCTGGTTCCCAGCACAGCACAGAATCCGATATGAGCTCCACATGAGGATTTCATCTACCAAAGTCTGTCTGACCAAACAGCATTCGACTGTCAGTGAAAACTACAGTCAGCGCCAGTAGGACAGTTTATTCATGGTAGATGTTCCACAGATCTCCTTTAAGTCTGACACCTAGTTTTTGCTTGCCATTGCCACCCTTATGATGCAACATGTGAACAAAGTGACATCACAACTGATGGTACACTTGTCGTGTACCAATTTTGTAACCTGGGCGGGTTTAACATGTGTTATCATGTTGGCTTTTCAGTCATTGGTCAGCACAGAGGCTCAGAGAGTCTTCAGAGTGGGAGGCTGCAAATAGTTAAAAAAAGTAAGACTTTCCGGTGAAAAGTGAAAATTTATCAGTCTTGTCTGACTTTGTAAATTGTGAATTAAATGCGCTACAAAAATAAAGTTTACACAAAATATTCCAAAGGCTGTTTCTCCACCCTGAACCTGAACTCTTAACCCTTTGGAGTTGTAGTTGATGAGCTAGTATTTTCAGATCCGACAACGCTGTAATTATGTAGTGGAAATGCCATCTAGAAATACAGTCTGAAAGTCTGAGCACAGCTACAGTGGAATGATTGGCCTTCAAAATGAGCTCTCTGCAGTAGAACTTGCCCTTAAAATCTTGTGAATAGATATTTCAACATGTTTGTTTTTCCTTAATCATACAGTCCTGGAAGCACTTAAAAGAGCCGAGCACTGAGATAATCTTCATCCCATCATAAATCAGTGGAGCAAGGAGGAGACTGGTGCCATACGTTATTTTAGAGAAACCAGCCAGCCACGCAAAGCTGTGGGGTCAGTTTCATTTTAGTTCCACCTAGTGACTTAGGAACAAGGCCTGAGCATCTCACAGATATCATATATTCGTCATTCTGTCCCTTCAGGCAAGGAAAGAGGTCTGCGAACATAAACCTGCTGAGACAAAACACAGATTGTTTCCTTCACAATGCACAATGCCACATAAAGTTAGCTCGCACTGCAGGTTTGTGTAGGATAATAAAACCAAATAGTGCTGTTAGAAGGAAGGAAAAAGTTTTGTGGTGTTTTGGGATCTAATTCTTTCATTCACCATCAGCTTCTTGCATCAGGTTAAACCTCTTGAATTTGACTTTGCGTCATCTAAAAATACACTGAAAGCTGCTCATCGCTGTCCACATCGAGTGAATTCTGGCTTACTAGGTAACCATCAAAGGTTCCCGCTTATTAAAAACAGACAAGTGTCAAATGCCTCTTCAACTGCAAATTTTATTTAAGCAGATTTACAAAAGGAATTCAGACACTGAGTCATTATCATTGTGCTGATGCAAATGCCCTAAATACCCCACACAGCCAGTATGGCCATCAAGAAGTGAATGAAATGTGTGTTTTTTTTAATGTAAAGTCTCTATATTAATTTAAATGCAGAAATAGATCAAAGATAATGGTAAAAGGTTATCAAAAACCCAGTATATTATTCCTAACACTGTCACTGGGCCACGTAGCTGATCACTTGGTAATAAAAGAAGATGAATTCTGTGTGAAAAGATCTTTAAAATATCATCTTCGTGTCAGGGTGGTTGATGACAGTGTGACAAAGACGGAGGGAAGACAGTACTTTTTAGACATATGAGGGTAATCAGGGAAGTGAAGACAAACTGGGCAAACTGGACACAGGTATGACAATCAAGACAACGAGACGGGGAAGGATGAAAACTGAACCTAAACAGGAGGCAACAAACTATCAAAATAAAATAGGAAGTAACTCGCAGGTTAACTACACACAGAGACAAACTACACTGTACAAAAGGACCACTGAGGAAACTCAGGCTCTATAGACAGTAACTAGGAGTAAAATACAAGACCTAAGGGCTCAGAATTCAGGTGTACAAATTAAAATCTCAAGTTATGAACAAGAACAATGAAACCAAACAAAATATCAAAAGTTCACCAAAATACAGAACCCAAAGAACACACACTAAACATGATATCAAAGGGCACAGGGAGATTAGAGTAACAAACACAAGGAACCACATTTAAATAACACAACAGTGAGCAGATTTCTAAAGTTACAAGAACAACACCTAAAATACTGAAACAATATCAGGTAAACGGCAGGAAATCAAAACTTTAACCTAACATTAATCAGAAACTATGAATAAACCAAACTGAAAACACCAACAAATAAACACAAATACTATATCCTGTTAAAGATATCATAACATTAGATGTTAGACTTTAAAACAGAAAATACTAAAGGTACAAAAAAACTGTGCACCATCAGTGAAACTGAGTGTAGTCAGACTAGAAATAGACTTGCTAAGCTAATGCTAGATACCCTGTTAGCAAGTTCCATCAAAGTTCCACAAATGCAAATCCCTACTAATAAGTGTTAAATAACCTTTTAACAACACACTTTATTTTTCAGGCAAATCCATCATTAATGATCTAAAAGTAACCAGCAGCACCAATTCAGTGACTTAAATCAGTAACAGTGGATCCCTGAGACAGCTAGCAGTTCTGAAGCTGTTCTCCAAAGCAGCACATCCCCAACTTTACGTCCTTACTGCATCCAAATTGAGTTTGGGGTTCTAAAAAACACATCCCCTGAAAAGTTTTTATGAAGGCAGGAGCTATTCATAGAAAACACTTTTTTAAACTAGACTATAACATTTCTGTTGTAACAACCACAGCAGTATAAAACAAGCACTGCATGAAGTCTATTACCTTTTTTTTAACCTTTTAAGCCAGCTTTAAGTGAACATTAGAAGAGCTCCAGGTTTCTGGTTTATTTTTTAGCCTGGAGGTGGCCCATTTCTATTCAAACAGAAGTAAATGAAGATGAACATCACTGAAAGTACTGAGAGCAGAAGAAAAGCATGCACTTGAGTGATATTTCCCAGTGTGTCTGTCACTGGAAGTGACCCCTTTGAAGGTCAGCAGAGTTAAATTAAAAACAACATAAGAAAATAAGCTATTTAATACTTGTTTTAAACAATCTTAAGTAAATAAAATTGTTTCCATAAGTATGCAGCCATAACTTTGCCACGTATGTTCTTATTTATAGTTCAGGGCTGACTAAGAATATTTTATGTGGTGTTCTAACAAGGTTTCTACACATTTCTAAAGGTACTTATTACATGTATGTGTGCACAGTAGCAACCTGTGGTATCTTTAATGGACAAAACAGTCATCTAATAAATCATAAACAAATCAACATGGGGTTTGAATCCTTCAAAAATATGTAAAGAAAAAAATATTTTCTCCTGGTCTTGTCAAAAAAAAGCCTGAAGAAAAACCCAGGGAAGGCTTTTAGTGTAACTCAGGTACAGCACAGAAGGCCTCACTGATATGTCGGCTTTTAGCACTCCAAAGTGTCAAAATGTCCCATTTTAGGTGACAAAGCATTATCGCACATCTAATATCCAGCTACATGGGTGGGGGTGACTAAGAGCATCTTTTTGACTCGCATCGGGACACCCCTGCTACACGCTTAAATATCCAACACAGCCTCTACAGCTGCACAGCTATTCTGAGCTAAACTTGAGAACAGTTCTCAGCAATGTCACACATTTAATTGTAATTCCTTCATTTACGCATAATATCTACATATCCAGTGAAAATTTTATTTTGCATAAATTATATATAGCTGCAATGGTGTGTTTAGCTGCAGGAAAAACACAAGTAAAAGATCGATTTCTATATTTTGCCAGCCAGAAAGAAACAATTTTTAAAAAAATTTCCTGACCAAAAACTGCAGTTCCTAAAAATATTTCTTCTAACATCCATTTCTCTGTTTCTACAAGAACTTTAAAGTAAAAATGTTAGCAGACTTACACAAATTTCAGCTTTAAACTTTAGCTAATTTTACCTTTCATAACAACTTTACAGCTGTGAATATTTTTCTAACTCACCTGTTTAAAGTTTGCATTATCAGGGGCATGGTCTCATTGAATGACAGATGGATGGTGACACAGTTGGCTGTATATGCTAAGTATCTGCTAGGTTTCAACGTAACTAAATGGAGTCCGTGAACTGGACCTCTGGACTGTATCTGTGCTGGTGGAGCCTTTTGGAGCATTTTTAATTCAATTAACTGACCAATAACGTGGCTTCTTTGCATTTAATTGTACTAACAGACCAATCCAAGAAGTCTGAGTTTCGGTATTGGTGAGTGAAATTCTAGGATTTTATATGATTGTTATCTGATGCTCCCATACAGTCTATTGATGAAGCCAAGCTAGCTAGCCTTAGCTGCTAACCATATTTAGATGATTAGGTTGGAGGTTATTTTTAGTGCTAAAAGCCCGACATGGCAGCAGTGAAACCAATATCACTAACTGAGTCCAAAACCAGCGTCTGACGCCATGTTTCTACAAAGTGTCAAAAGAGGGAAGACCTTTTGGTCCTAGCCACTTATGAACAGGGTTGATTGATGTTCTCAATCCCTAAAGGGCACAAGAATAAGACAGTGATGCACCCACAGCACACATTGTCATTTGGGAAGTGTAATTTCAGGATCAAATAAAATTATTCTGCATCGTAGGCCAGGATACTGAGATACCTACCTCTTTTTTGTCTTAACCAGAAAGTAAATCAAATGTTCATAACCATCATAGCAAGTGCACTTTCTTCGATCAGATTAGCCATGTTTACACATCATGCTGTCACTAAGGTATAAAAGCCACCTAGTGACAGTCCTGATGCAGACGTCACGTGAGCTGGCAGCAGTTCAGGGCCCCTGAGTGTAAAAGCTGCTCCCTGTTCAGAGTGAAAAACCTGCTTTGTACTGAATCAAAAACTGGCTGGTTCTGCTTTTCTCCTCTGGCTGCATATCTCAGTGACAGCGGTTCCAGGAGCCAGACCCTCACCACTAACCCTGAAACCCTCCCTCTCACTTCCCCCTGCTCATTTCTGTCCATTAGCAGTCCAGAGGGGGAGGTTTAGCTGAAAACAAACAACAACAAACAAAAGACCAAAGTGGGGCGAGGAGTGCAGCGGGGGGGTTGCAGAGGGAGAACTTCTGTGTGAAATAATTGCGAGGAACAATTTCAAACAGATGTCTGTTTGGACTTGGCCCTGGGCTCGTGTCCCCGTTAAATATAGTGATTTGATTGGAAAACAAGCAGTATGAGATGGGCCGGTGGCCAGCCGCACCATTCGGGGGCTCTCTAATGACCCCCGGGGGTCGAGGGGTCGTTGGAGTAAAAGCAGATCAGAGAGGATGTGGGGCCAGCGGCCAAGACAGGGCCCATAAATCTAGCCCATTCTCAGAGGAAGCTATCTTTTTTCACTTGGCCATCAGAATTAAAATACAATCACAATCGTCACATTGTGCTGCCTCCAGTGAGCAAAGGTTATAATTCAAAGGCAGCAGACAGAGTTGGGGGGCTGGGATGGGTGGTGGTGGACTTCTGGGAGAAAGGTCAACAGGGTGGTGTATTTTAGGCTGGATGAGAACCGCGCTCAGGGGGCTGTGGGAAACTTCTTTATCCATATTTTAAAATCTGTGATTACTGACTTTGCTGAAAAAGCATGACATTACTCATAAAAGCAAGTGTGACAGTGCAGCCTGTGGCTCGCTCTTCAAAAGTTCACAAAAATGTTTATTCCAATCCTCTAAATCTGCTTTATGATCTCTGCAGTAAAGTATCATGAATGGGATGTATTATTGCAGCATTTGTAGGGGCAAAATCTCAGATGGCACATCCGACCGAGAGTTTTTCTTCCGATTTTCAGCCGGCTCAGCTTCTCACAGATGTGCTAATGTTGGGTGGACAGCTGTGCTTTATGGCGGAATGGCGCAAGATGATCGGGATCATTTTCATCCCCGCTGACCGCTGAAGGAACACACGTGCTTTTCAGTTCATCAAAAATATTTTTAAAAAAATCATCAGGCTGCCAGAGAAAAGAGAGTGAGAGCGAGGGTGAACAGATTTCTTTCTCCTGCAACAAAGGCCTTAGTCAGTCGGGCCTGTGAGCTCAGATTAGTGTTACACAGCTCTAACACGCTCCCTGCAGGAGGAAGTCATTCATCAAACTCACTCTGACACGGGGCAAATATTGTGCAGCGTGCATGTTCAGTTTATATCGTGACTCAGTATTCTTCATCCCTCTTGCTACTTGTTCTAAAATCCTGTGTTTAGTTAAAGATCTTTTTTGTAAAAACCTACGCCTAAAGAGTTTAAAACCTTCTAAATGAACTGAAACGTTCGGTTCCTGGGTGAGCAACTAGACTCATGCTGCCACCTTCTGGTGAAAGTTTTCACTGATGGTTTTCCTTTGCAACAGAATTGAAAGAAACAACCACAGTGACTTGATGTATTTGTACTGATCTCTGTGGATTGTGTTGAAGTGATATCAGCTGAAGGTGAAGGTGAACTAGGACCAGTTGTGTTTGTGTAATACCAATATGGACCACAACACGGTGCAGCAACTAAATCGATTTAGAGTAACTGTAATTAAGAACACAGCATTATTATTGCAATAACGGCATGGCTAGAGAGAATTATCAAAGGTTTAGAGAACAGCAGAATAGATTTGGCAACATTTCAACTCACACACTCGTAAAACACGGCCTCCCCTGCCCTGGGGCAGGCTGACAGAAGCGAGGCTGCCATATCGCGCCATCGGCCCCTCTGGCCAACACCAGT
>VUQG01044398.1:78972-107806 GCA_015106755.1 Etia nguti
AGTAGGCGGTAGGGTGAAGTGTCTTGCCCAAGGACACAACGGCCAGGACAGGGAGAGCTGGGGGATCGAACCGGCAACCTTCCGGTTACAGATGAGCTTCCCAACCTGCCCTCTTTGATATGAGGAAGGCGCTCCAATTTTAAAAATGAGTGGTTATTCTTTCATGTCACGATACAGCTGGCATTTCTAGGACCTTGTTGGGGACTATTTTAAGCTGCAGATTATTATGCACTTGCCAATTTGTTTTTAATGGGACTGGGATCATTAATTCAGTGTGTAAGTGCCAGTAACCATAATATTATAGTATAATGTAGTATTATGATATTATTATAGGAGTGTCTGGCTAAATTCATTTTAACATATTTTAAAATGTATTCTACATTGAAAGGACTCACTTTTATTTTTCTATTTCACACTGTGTGAAGCAGCAGAAGCTCCTTTCTCTGGCAGGAGCATCAGGTTTCACTCACATGGCCACTTTGACCTTTTGACCTCCTGTATGCCTAAAGTTTCACTTTGGTATGAATGTCAACAAATTAGTGACATGACTCATGTAAATGTAACAGAAACTAGTTAAAGTTACATCTCAGGTTTCCAAGCTACGTCTAAGTGAAGCTGCTAAAAGATTTACAGCATGTGTTCTTCTGAATCTTCGCCTGTAGATGGCTCACACATCTAACTTTCTCCATAACATGCTAGAGAAAGGCTACACTTATCACCAGAATGACCTTCTGACCCCCAGAAGTGACCTTCTAAAGATTGCTTTCAGCCATGTGGCGCACGGGTAGATATACTTGGAGATATCGTCTGACTCATGTCAGAAAGACATGAAATAAGTAAGAATAAGCCATCTGTGCATAAAGAAACAGTGTGTGTTCTGTCTAAAGTATTATTATAATGCATTGACGTTATGGTGAAGTTCATTTATAAATTCTACTTGAATTGTGTTAAAATTTAAATTAAAAAAACAAACGTTAAAGTTTGAACCACAAACACATGTTTATTAGTGTGAGAGCCTATTTTTTCTTTTTCTTTGTGTTTGTGTATATTTAACTAGTTTATATACCTCAAGCTACAGAATCCATTAAGGGCAGCCCCCTTTTTTGAAATTTTCTTCCCATGACCATATTTTTGAAACCATTAGCGTGTACAGCAAGTCCTTGGGATTGTCACGGTTCAAAAACCATTTAAAAATGAGTTACGAGCTCAGATTTAGAAACAGTTTATCAAGAGGTGCGCCAGGCCAAATTTAACGGGGATTTAGAGTGACAGTGAGTGATGAGAGATGATATCACCATGGCAACAGTAAGTCCAGTTCACCTGATAGCTGATTCAAATGTGGGCAATTATTTTCAGTTTGTGATTTTAAATCAGTTTGACTGGATCATTTGGATTAGCAGATTACACCTCAGGCCTGTTTCTGATTGGTGGATTTAATTCGAGCAGGCATCTTATTAGAGTATGGGCAGTTAATATCAGGATTTTAATTAAATCACCTGTGACTATATCATCAGAGCTCAGACAATTTGATCAACTGGACTTTTTTTTAAACCACTTTAATCTGTCTGTTTTTAGTGTCAGCATACAGTATGGAGGGAAAAAGTCAGAGAGATTTTCAACTAAAACCCGAAATACTGTTATAAAAGCTACAAAATGATTTCAGCTGCAGACTCTGTTCAACGTGAAATTCAGAACTACTACTCTCTCACACACTGTTGGCTTTTCCAAATAAAACAAATGAGTTGCTGCCCCCTGGTGGTAGGTTTTAGTTACATTCTGCAAAAGCTTTACCTCTCTATATAAGTGCTAACTTGTGTACTTAAGCTCAGTACACTGAAGTAGTAATGAGGGAGTACTATATGTAGATTGTAGACAAATTTCATACACTGAATGTTAGTGTACTAAAATTGTACTTATTCATATTAAAATGCCCTTTTAGCAAATTAAACTATTTTCCATTGCAGGTTAATATCATCCAAAATGGAAGATGCATTAAGGGCCTTCACAGAAGAAATGCTGTGGTGATGCTCACTATCTCGTGTCAGATTTAGAAATGCAATCACCTATTGATGTGTGTCACATGGTGAGCCATCTGCTGCTTTGCCATGTGTGTGAGACAGACTAGATGTGTCTCTGGGGGCCATGAACATATACTCACAAAGTCCAGAAAGCAGCACCCACATTCAGGAAGACTCCATACTTTACCTATCATCATGACCCACAGGTAACACCGTGGGTCATGATGATAGGAGGAGCCTGTGTTTACAAGCCTGTGCAGGGCAGAGGGAAGTAAATGGGAAGATAAAAGAGGGCAGCACTGCCCTGCTAACCATTCAACTGTCATCACATTTTCCATATCAGCTGCCAGAATATACATATTTTATGGTTTGCATGATAATAAACTGTAGTTATCCATTTTTGACTATATATCTGTATTGTTTTGTGTTTCATAAATACCATTTCTTCCTTTTTTGGTCTGTCATCCAAAAAAAGCATAAAGCATCTCATACTTTAAGCTGTATGAGGAGGAGTCCCGGGGTTATATAATGCAAATGCTTCTTAGAGCTGTTGCATATGACCCTTTAATGCAATTCTAAACTGATCAATTCAATTTCATTTTCACTTATTTTGAACATAGTTATGCACTTCTTCATTTCTGTAGTCTACATATAACTATTTGAGTGCATGTGCAGTGCATTTTAAAGTAACCTTACATAGTAATGTTACAGTACATCTTTATTAGGCAGCAAAGGTATTGCAAAACTCAGTGCTAGCTTTTACATGGAAAACAAACAAAAAAACAAACCTGTTGTTTAAACAAAACTGCCAAATTAATATAAGACAAAATGATAAAAGATCAAGTGTCAGAATTTCAAACATCACACAAGTTCATATACAACTTAGTTGTATTAATCAAATAATCATTATGTAAAAAAATTAGTAGGACAAAAGCACACAAAGTACACAACTCATATATAAATGTACTATAAAATAGATGTAACTATATTATTAAATCCATCATATATCACTTTTACTCATATAACCTAAAACGTGACAACCAGTAACAGTTCAAATATCACATAACAGTTATTAAAAAAGACTCTCACATATACAGTGACTTGTGAGCTACAGTATAAATGTTGTAAAGACATTGCTCAAAGGTTTTGTATGACGAATGCCCCCTCCCCTTGCAACAATAACAAAAATACAAGTATCATTCATGTAAAGTACACAGGAAAACATAATCACATATAAGCCAAAGATGACGATTATTCAAATGTCCAGTGCAAACTCTGCCAGATAAAGCTAGCATGTTTCAGCTCTGCCATGCATAATCATTAAAATTTTTGTCCAATGTCAAATGCAACAGGTCCTCTCATTGAGAAACCAATGAAGAATGAGACTTCCGACCCCTCCACGTGCCCACTAATCTGGCTTCGATACATTGGGGTGACTGAAAAACCAGTATCTGCTATTATGCAATCACTCTTCACCTTCCCTCTAACCCTATAAAGGAGCTCCTCCACTTTCTTCTCCTTCCATATTTGGCCACTTCCCCACATGGAGGCAAACTGGTGTTGCCCATCCACGATGCACTTTTTGATTTCCCCAATGTGGACCAGTCGTTCATAGCCACGCTTCTTCCCCAGGAGGAAATGGATAACGGGACTCCTGCCGTTGTACACTTCCTTCATCTCTGCATGATAAGAGGTTTTCATCTGTGAAATGTACCTTCCAAGATCTTTATGTACTGGACTGTATGGCTCTGGCCATAACAGCAGAACTGCAATGAAGAAGAGCGGCAAACTCTCACTCAGTGGGATTTGCCCACGAAGAACTTGGAAGAGAAGGTTTACCATGTCTGCATATGGCTGTAACAGTTGGGATTCCAGTTTAAGACGACTCAAAACAACATTGACATAGATAAAGTTCACTTTCTCCTTTGGAGTTGGTTGACGCTTACAAACAAAAAGATACTGTTTGGCAATCTCTTCCATCATTTCTGTTGAGATGTTGCTTGAGAGACAGCTCAGAATCCCAGAATAGGTGTCAGCTTTTTCCTTTTCCAGGCACTGTCTGATCTGGTGTAGTTTCAACATGGTGTGCAAGTTTTTATTCTTCAAAAGAGATGCAGAATCTGTCTTACAGAAAACCTTTGCATAATGTCTGAAACATCTGAAAAGTTCATTTTGGGACATTTGCTCACGGCTATCTTTCATTCCAAATCTGGAGCCCAGATTTACATAAAAATTGTCAAGGAAGTCAAAGTTCTTCTTCATCCTGTATTTGAGGTTGTAAAGTACATCCTCAAACTGTTTCAGAATGAGGTAGTATGGTCTGTTTCTGATGTGACGAGGATCATCACTTTCTACGCTGGAAAGTTTAAGATCTCCAGAAAGAACCTGGCTCATTATGTCATGACGAAGACCATCAGAAGAGAACACAGGGGTCTTTACCAGCACATCAGTGACAAGCACACCAGCCTGAATTTCTCCCAGGCAGCCAGAGGTGTTGAAAGTAGAGTTGTCTGTTTTGATTTGTAATCGTTGGAGTGACTCCTTCTTAGCAAGGTTCTGTGTTTCCTGGAATGCTTCCAATGCTGACTGAGCCAGTTTCAGAAGTGTTTTCAGTTTCTCTGGACTGATGGATTCTTCCTTGCAGTCTGCAATGGCATTCTTGAGCTCATGCTTGATCACTTGTGCTGATGTATCTGCAATATAGGAGTTGTCTTTGTAAAGATCCTTTGCTTTTTGTGCCCAAAATTTTGCCTCTCCAAAATCTTTCTTTCTTAGGTAATAGTACCGGGCAAGTAACTGGGAGACAATGGGATCTTTCTCATATCTCTTTGAGGCATTTTTTAACACCATCTCTTCCAGTCCAGGTGTTTCATTTGCAATGTCCTGAATGAGTGGAGAGAACTGTGATTCCTCTAATTCATGATTTCGCTTGACCAAAATGTGGTGAACATCTTGCAGGAGCTTGCTTTTGCCTTGTGTGCTTTCATAAAACTTGTCTGTGGTCAGCAGAAGGTCAGCAATGTCAACTTTTTTCACATTGTGTGTTGCTTTAAGTTCCAACAAACACTGCTTTGCAATTCTTGAGTGGATCATTTTCACAGCTCTGAAGACTACCTTACCCTGAACTGAACAGCTGGTTATAAAAGTAGAAAATTTTCCAAAACCACATTCAACTTTGTTGGATCCACAAAATGGTTTTGGTTGAAGGTCAAGGAATTCCTCACACAGAGAGACTGACAGAGAGGCCCAACGGCAGTAAACATCCAACAGAACTAAAACTGCCAGAAGCTGGGCATTTTTCTGATTCATATTGAAGCTCTTCAGCGTGTTGCGGACCACACTCTCAATGTATTCTGACTTAAAGTTCTTCTTCATGATCATGAAACCATAGAATGTTTCAGTGTTCTTGTAAGTTTTCTCAATTTCGACTAGTTTTTCCTCAAACAGTTTCTTTTCCTTGTCAGAGAGATTATTACCAATGAACACAGTATCTGCAGTTCGTCCAGTCAGTTCAGAAGACTCTGATCTCATGCAGTTCAAGAGAACCACCTGTGCAGACTTAGACTGAATTTTTTTCTCTTCGCATTCTTTTTCAATGAGCTGCTGCAAGTCAAATAATTTTTCCATATCATCAAAGTCATCTATCATCAGCAAAACAGGGACACTTGGCAGCTGCTCCTGATGGTCATACATGAGAAGTTTGGTCACCTGATCAGCTACTTCAGCAAAGTCAGCATTGTTGCTCCTGAGGACAGCACAACGAAATGTGTTCCGGAGAGACCACAATATGTGCATGGCCAAAGTTGTCCCACCGCATCCGGGTACATGCATGAGGTTAAACAACACACAGGCTTTTCTCAGGGAGCATAAATCAGGTATGATTGTGTCCTTGATGTAGTCAAAGTGGTCTCGTTTGATAAACGGCGTGGATCCCGGCTGCTCCGAGAAATAGAAATTCCACCACGTTACCTTTCCACCCTTGTAGAAGTTCTCCTCTATCACAATTTTTTCCTCATTTCCTCCTTCACATTGGTTCACACAAAGGACATCTAAGGTATTCAGACTTCGCTCCACTTTCTTCTCAAATACCACTTTGCTTCCCCCGACACACGGTAAGAAACGACTGGATCTGCGATTCTCTGACCAAAGACTAAGGATAGTGCCATTGACTTCTGCAAAGCTGAGATCATGTATGCATCTACCCGAGATGTCGATTCCACATCGAGCCTCAATTAAGTCTCTCCAGGAGTTGAATGCTTTGTCATTGTCACATATGCAAAGGATCTGATCTGTGCCTCTGAGCTCCTGCCAGAATGTACTGAAAGTCTCCACAAGGGGGTCCATCTTCTCACTCACTCTTGACAAAATTAAAAAAATGACGAGGAACCTCTTGTTTGGAAGGATATCTTTGCGACACAAGAAGGAAATCACATCTCTAATGGAGGCTCCCTTGTCCATTAACCACTGGTCAATGTCTGAGGGTGACTCATGCTCAATGCCTCCATTGCAGAACACCCAGCTGGTGTTTTGAGTTAATTTCAACTTGTTCGCAATGTCTTCAACTCCTTCTGTGATTTTATATCGTGCTGGTGTATGGACATTTGCTGTGCTGTGCTGGTCAAAATATTGCTCTAATCCCTCTTTAGCTGATTCTGGATCAAAGTCCAACACAGCTGTTGGGTTCAGATCTACAAGAAACTTTAGAGAATCTAACTGGCTTGGGTGTGACTTGTTAGTTATTATCACATACTGCTCCACATTGGATTTATCTAAAGACAGAGAGCCACCAGTGATCATGTGACTGAGTTTAGAGCCCTGAGTGCTGTTTTTTATCACACTGAGGTGCTTCTCTTCTGCCTTTTTCCGGAATTCTGATCGCTCAGCCATACTTTCTAGAAACTGCTCGTACTCTCGCTTGTTTGTTTGCGCAAGAAGATCTGTGCTGCTACCACCATCACGGATAAAGAAACACTTTGATGGTTCTGATTCAGTTTCCTTAATTTTGCCTTTTTTCTTGGCTTTTTTTATGGTGTATGTATGGTAGCCATTTTCTTTACAGATTGTAGTCTCTGGAACTACGTCGACTTCTATGACACATTTGTCAGATGATGTCATGTTCTTGTTGAGAACTCCAACAAATCGTGGAGGTTTGATGCACGTCTGAGCAGCTTGTTTATGTTTATATTCAAAATACCCATCAATGGCAGATTTTAGTTCATTTGCAAAAGCCTCTCTGTCCTCAACAACCACTCCCAACACTTGACCGTGGGTGAAGTCTGGTTTGTCTCCTATTCCAAAATGTATGGTGCCATTGGTGCGGCTGTTCATGCAGGCAGCTGCAAAGCGAATGACCTCAGATGTGAACTTGTTCATTTTAGTTTCATCTGTTGTGCTGGTGAAAGCTTTATACTCATGGCAGGGTTCAATCAAGTCTGAGGCACCTGATTCTGTAACATCAAGAATGCTGCTCTCCATGTATCTGAATGTATCGTGGTATCTACAAAATGGATACGGCTTACATGGTTTTCCAGGCTGGTTTCTAGAGCCTACAGTTTCTTCTTTTTTAAATTTCACAACTTCATCTCTGGCACGAATGAGAAGTTTAGCTGGTCCCAAAGTCACACGAATTTTGGTTAAGTCTGCTGTATCTAAAAGCAGAAGACTTTCACCATTGATGTCTTCATTAAACAATATTTCAGCAACTTTGCCATCCACGCGATCCAGTTGGAGAACCCATTGTCTCACTTGATGTTTACTCCAATCTTTTATGTCTGGTGACAGATCCTCCTCCTGGCACTGAAATATAATATAATAACTTCTAAATTAATTATTGCACACTTAAATATTTAGTGAATATATCTAGTATTATGTGGAACAGTTTAAAACATGAACCTATGTTTTAATTTATAAAAGCTCATTTCTTAACATTTGTTGTATTGAAGTTGTCAGTTTAATGGAAGCATTTTTCAATTTTTACTTACCTTCATTTCACCTTGGTCTGCCATGACAGTACTTCGTCCTTTTTCACAAATATAGGTTACTGAGGCTACAAAATAATTTAAAGAGAAATATTAGCAATAGAGGAAAAGGAAATGTATTGATAGTAACTAAAATTAAGCGAGTTCAGCCTCACCTTAATTTTTCCTGAACATCAATGATGGCTGCTTAACTTTTCACACATATTGGTAACTAATGCTGCAAAAAAAGCAGAAGTATAATAATCACATGGCTGAGGCAGTTTAGGAGTAACAATTCTCTGTAAGGATTTAAGAACCAAGGAGACTAATTTGTTTAGTTCCAGGGGGAAAATGTATGTGTTACTGTGTTTTACTGTGTTACAGCAAAGAGCCACATCATACACATGGTCACACATGAACATCACCCATCCCTTCCTCACACACACGCACACACGCACACATCTCAGCTCAGCCGGGTTTTTTGTAAATGTCACACACCAACATGATTATGACAGAAATTGACTCCTATAGTACTAAAACCACAGGCCAGTCATTTTCAACAATGAACATTGTTTGAACTGTCTCACACACACAAACTCTCAGTTCAACCAAGTTCACAAACAAAAATATAATAATTTACAATACCGTTTTTCTTTTACTATGCATGTTCTATAGTGGGAAAATGCGTTAAATCTCCCTCTTGAATATGCGCTTTGAACAGCTTCAGTTTGTTGACAAACGCATACACACTTTCCACCAGGTCAGGCAGCATTTTTAACTTACCCTGCAGGGTAGAGCAGGGTGATATGGCCAAAAATATTTATCACGATATATATTTGAAAATTTGCGATAACAATATAACTGACGATATAATTGATGCGAGACAAAATACAAAATATAACTCCACAACTTTACAAGCGCAAAAAACCCATCAATTTATTTTCACTTAAACAAGCAACTGTTTTTTATGTGCATTAAAGCTATATAAAAATATAACAGTGCAAATGTAAATTCTTTGCTGAAAGTTTAACCAAAAGGCATTTCCAGTGGAAATGGGCTGACATATCCTGAGCATAACCATGTATAATATCCACTAAAGTTAAAAAGAGGTGCTTTGCAACATTAAACTGCAGTGTGCCAAATAAAAAAGTCAAATACGTATTTTTCGGACCATAAGGCGCACCGGAAACAAAACAGTCAGATAAGTCAAACTTTACTCAACTCATTCTTCTTGCTTCCTCCACTTCCGTACCATTGATTCATTAATGTTGAATTCTCTCACAGCTGCTCTATTCCCATGTTGTTGCAGTATATTAATGACTAACCTCGTATTGTGGATGGATTATCTCAGTTGTTCTCCTGACTGAAGTTTGGTCCGTTTACAGCATCCTGCCATGTGATTGCATTTGTCCCTAACCATCGGGAACCCTCACGTTAACTTTTATCGAGTGGAACAAAACTTGGCGTTCATCCTCCAGCTTCACTGTTTATATTATGCTAACATAGCTGTGTAGCTAGCGATCACGTAGCACATCATTATATACCAGCTAGTCCAACTTCAGTAACCCTACAAACGTCACTGCTGTTTAGTTTTCTGTCTTCATTTATGTCAGAAGTGACAGCAGAGCTGTACGTTTTAATCTTTTTAGAAATCTCTCAGTCAGAACATGGTATATCATGTTTAGGTGGAAACTAGCGAGCTAACTTCCTGCTAACTTCTAACTCCGTTAAATTGAATAAAATCAACACGTTAGCGCCGTCCAGCCCCACGCACGGGGCGATCCGCGTTAACTCGCTAACAGAGATTTGCCGCATTAACGCAGTTATGGCGTTATATTATACATGGTTATGCTCAGGAAATGTCGGCCCATTTCCACTTGAAATGCCTTTTGGTTAAACTGTCAGCAAGGAATTTGCATTTGCACTGTTAAATTTTTATATAGCTTTAATGCACATAAAAAAACAGCTGCTTGTTTAAGTGAAAGTACATTGATGGGTTTTTTTTTTTTTTGCACTAATAAAGTTGTGGAGTTTTAAAGTATTTTGTCTCGCGTCAATTATATCATCAGTTATATCGTTATCGCAAATTTTCAAATATATATCGTGATAAATATTTTTGGCCATATTGCCCTGCCCTACTAAATAGTCCATAGGTGAGAATGCATATGTGAATGGTTGTCTGTCGCTTACCCCTGTGACAGACTGGTGATTTGTTCAGGGTGTACCCTGCCTCTTGCCCTATGGTAGCTGGGATAGGCTCCTGCCCACCTGCAACCCTGATTTGAATTAGCACTAAAACATTGTATCAGAATTGTTTTAAAATTCTTCAGATATATTTAGGCTTCAGATTTTACAACTCAAAAAGTTTATCCACCATTAATCAATGTATCTATGATAGGAAGTAAAATTCATGGAAACACCCATGTGATGCATGTGTAGCAGTAATAATTTAAATTCATATGCTGTTTCTTGTTATTTATTTTGTGCCAACAAAACAGGTTTGGTGACTACAGACAGTGATTAAAAAGGAGGAAGGGTCTTTAGCTTGTCTCACACAAGATGTTTTGCATATGGTGAAGTGTTTTAATCCCTCATCCTGGAAACTGTCACACTGTGTTTGACAGTTTGACTTGATGACACGCTCAGAAATGAAAGCACAAAGAGACCTATTTGTTCTCAATATATTGTAACTTCACAGTTTGGCGTTGTCACTTGATTTAGTTGAAAGGATTCATATAAGTTTAATGACTTTAAAGAAAGTCTGAAATTACATCGAGCAGGGGCTTAACCTACAGCAACTAACTATTACTTTGTTTTAAAAGGACAATTTAAAAAAGAGGAATAGGAACAAAAGTTCTGTACTCCAAAGTGCTGAAATGTTGCTAAGTGGAAACATATGACGTAACAGTTGATCAATTTAACTCCTGCCACTCCCAACTTCCCTGTTTCTCGCTGGTTGTTCTCATGTTTGTTCTCTTGTTCTCTTGTTTCATTTCAGACCTCTTCATCTATCTGTGCGTTTGATCCTTTAAGTCTCCATTCTTTCCTGTTCAGACTCATGTGCACTTTATGTTAACAAAACAAACAAACTTTCAGTCTATGAATCCCTCGCCCAGTCTTTTAGACCTAAACTTCTGCAGTTTCAGCAGACAGCTAATAAAACACGCTAGTTTAAGACGAATGCACTTCAGTCGAATCCTACACAAACACATTAAGACACAAAGACAAAAGCAAACATTAGCTTGGATGTCAGTGACTATATGATTAACAGGTCAGTCATATAACATGGCATCAGAGCCTTAAAAAACTGACATGTTGATTGACTTTCATTCAATGTACTTAACAATGAGCTTCCAAGCATCATGCCCAAATGCTTTATGGCTCTTTCTGTAATCCCAGTCTGGCTGCAAGATTTTGAGACCTATACTGTGTTGAGGTCAGAGCAGCTTTTTCTTGTTAAACAGTGAATTCTCTTGTTTGTATGCTTGGTGTTGTTGTGACACTGCAGAATGAATTTGGGACCCATTTGATGGCTTGAGGCTGATCAGATGACTACTAGCTGGATAAGAGTTTATTTTAATATTACCTACAGGAGTTAAAAAATTGTATTGCAAGTATAAAGTGATTATAGATGGAAGCAGAATCCATGTAACCAACTGGTTTGGGAAGCCTCAGCATTTGCATTTGGCTTCCACAGTGTTTTTTTTTTTTTTTAAATGAAGTGATCATATTTCAGTGAGAGCTGGAGTAAAGCGGGCATTACTCTAACGTTCAGCTGGAACTCCTTTTATATCCAAAATTAATAGTGCTTAGTGTTGCTTCACCATCCCTGATGGTACTGATGGTACTATACTGATACTATTAATAGAGAATCATCAACAAATAGCACAGAAATGGAGGCTCACACATAAAAACTGCACAGAGAACCACACACATGCAGAGAGGGTCATGATACATCATCCTGCTGCATAAACAAAACCAAAGAAAAAAACAAACCCACCTGTCAAACTGGTAGTTTGAACAGTAGGAATGGATGCGGAGGTGGAGTAGAGGAGAAATAGAGGGAGGTGCAGGAGGAAAAACAGGAGAGAAACAGTGTTTAAAGGGACCTTGAAACAGGTTACACATCTCATTCTCTAAGAAACCCCATACGTATTTGCACACTGTGTTTTGGACTATGGCTTCCACCACCTCAGGTGATGTTCTGCCATCAGGCGGAAGGATCCTCACCAGCTTTCCTGACATATTCTTCATCCCCGAGTTTGTGAGTTTCTTGTTTTGTAATTTGTGTTGTTAGGAGGGATGTGTTACTTTTCCATGTTGAGTTTTACCCTTTTTCTTGGTTCGGACATGTCTTCTTTTTGCACTGACAGCCTTTTCTCTTATTCTCTTTCATATGTCTGTTTAACACATTTTCCTTATGTCATTCCTTATTCAATCAGGCCAACATTATTTAAAGTAACATCTTGTTCTTCTCCTCATTTCTCTGTTGAGGCAAGTCTCCATTCTGATAAGAATTTTTCTCATCTTGTTTTGCTGGTCAGCTGGAACCAGTGTTTGATAAGTGGAGTTCACGCAAAAAAGCAACCTTTTTGGTGAAAATAATTTGTTTCCATAGCAAAAGGAAAACCCTAAAAATCAAATAAAACACACATTTTATTTGTCAGAACACATCTGTGATGCAGTATCTGTTTGGCAATAACATATGTACTCTCAAAAGCAATTTATTAGAAACGGTAGTGCACACTAATCAGCCATTAGTTCGACTTTTATATCCTCAAAATGAATAAAATATATTTGTGCAATTTGCACAATACTAAGGTTGTCGCTGGCATCCTCACTTTCACTTTCATAATGGTTTTCCTCTATGATCACAATCATGGATGTAACGGCTGGTGATGGACTGGACTGTATTATATTGAAAAGTGAAAAGTGAAGATTATTAGGCTTTGATCTTTTTCAATCCAGAAAAAAAAATGAGATGAAAAAATTCTGAGTAATAACTCTGAGCTTTTAATGAAGAAGGACTGATACTTAAAAATATATATCTCATAAATTTATCCTAAAAAAAGTTTGCACAATATCTTTAAACCTGCATAACAGCTATTACTTTAAATCTGAGAGTGCAGGGATAGGTATTAGTACTTCTTATTTGTTTATAATGTCATATAGAGACGTTTTGTTTGCTAAAACATTCTCTATATTGCTCAAACCACAAAGAAAAAACATTGTATTCTGTGACATTGTAGAATTAAAGCAAACAAGTTGTCACCTTTTTTTCTGCATGCATGCCCCTCATTAAAATAGCATTAAAGCTGTAAATACCTAACCCAAGCTTTATCTTTACGTTTTCTTTTGATGCATGCAACACACAAGATTAAATCTGCATGAAACAAGTGGAGAGGCACCTGTAACCCTTAGATTTAAGTGCAGTGAAGTGTATATCAAAGCAGTCATAAACCCTCATGGATGGCTGGATGGCTTTCACTTTTCATGAAACATTATGCTGCACAAGCCTGATGAAGTCCACAAGCCGAAACACGTTGGTCAGTTAATAAAGTCTTTCATCTTTACTTTTAAGTGTTGCTGGAGTTCCTGCGTGGTTAGTTCCTCATCCTCTCCATTCACAATGGAAGTAGATGAAGTTGTGCCAGAAATTTTTGCTGCTGCACAGGAATGGAAATCTACTGATAAAGTTTACCTACTCTTGTTGTCAGTGTAAATTTAACAGATCACAGGTACAAAAAGACAAATGAGGGTGAGTTTGGCTTAGTTTTTGGCAACCAAGTCATTTCCCTGGAATTACTGTGTACTGTGAAGGACTGTGAGAAAAAAAAGGAAACGCTAGAGAAAAAAACCACCTGCACAAGGCAAGCATTGGCAATAAAGTGAAGGAATGAAGTGAAAATCTCCTCAACAGTTAGATGCTTGATGTTTTTAACATTTTTGAATTGAAACTGTCCTTAAACCTACATTCACTAGCAGAGATCACACTTCACTGGACAGTGTTTATTGACAGAAAATGGCGGACAGAGTCAGCAAAGTTGTCGATTTGGCGAAGGCCTCAGGGCCCTCTGGGCAGGAAGCACTCTTGGTATCCACGTGAGACGTGAGAAATAAGAAAAGGGCTGGGAGGGTGGGGCACAGAAATAAGAACAAACTGCAAGTAGGGCAGGAGGACATTTTGCGATAAATGAGCGGAAGGGGAGTGTGTGAGTTGTGGTCCCACTACTGAAATTCAGATGAATTGTGCCTCAAAGCCTCAAAGCTAACTTACCATCACACACAAACACATTTAACACTAGTTTTCAGCTTGAAGCTTGGTTATTTCAAATAATCACTGAGAGCATAAACTCAGACCACATGGCCTGTTGTAGGATCCACGTCCAGATTTAAAGGTATACTCCACTCAAACGCTTTCACCAGCCTCTGCTGGCATGGAAACAGCAGTTATATTCAGTTTAGACTGACAACAGTGGATTTCAGCTTTGATTCAGTCACGGCAACAGATTTGTCACAACAGATATAGATGCTAAAAAATACTAGTATGCCTGATTTAGGTTTAGCCAGCCACCCATTCAGGTGTGCATACTGTGCTGTGAAAAAGCATTTTTCACACTTAAAGGCTTCAGATGATCAAACAAATTTTAATATTAGTCAAAGTTTTAAAATAATGATTTCATTTATTAAGGGATTAAATCTATCCAAACCTGCCTCGCTCTGTGCGACCAAACAATTTTATCTCCAAAAGTTGATTCTGTTCATCTGGACGTAGCGTTTTGTGGCAGAAACGTTTCGTCACTCATCCAAGTGACTTCTTCAGTCTCAGCTGACTGCAGGTTTCCCCAATCTTATAAACAGTATATTTGCATAACGACTGAAACCAGCCCACTGAAGGAACAATGGGCTGGGAGGTCACCTTAATCTTAATTATGCAAATTCTCATGACCATTGATCAACAACCACTGACCAAAACCCACTGATCAAAGACCACTGATCAATGGCCATGAGTACCATTCACAGAGAGTTGGGGAATGGCTGCAATCACAGCATTGTAAGATGGCGAAAGATGTACCCTTAGGCCCTTCCTTCCTTCAGTGGGCTGGTTTCAGTCGTTATGCAAATATACTGTTTATAAGATTGGGGAAACCTGCAGTCAGCTGAGACTGAAGAAGTCACTTGGATGAGTGACGAAACGTTTCTCCCACAAAACGCTACGTCCAGATGAACAGAATCAACTTTTGGAGATTTACTTTCCTGGATGATTGAGAATGCATCAAGAAAACAATTTTATCACATTAAAGATGGAAAAAAGTTGATAAAAATAACGAGGTCACTGTGCAGACAGGCGAAACTAGTTTTAGTCTTCAAACTGATTTAAATGCTCCATTATAAACATTTTCCCTATTGTTTGGTTTGTTCTCAGTCAGAGTAAACAGTCAGGCTCTGACTGCGAGCACAGAAGCCCCACCCACCTGTTTTTTTGCATATATTTTTGCACAAATTTGCATATTCATGGTGCGTTCCCCTTTACCTGGAATTGATGTGAAATGGATACGTTTTCCCTGTGTGAGATAAGTTGCGATAAGGCTTATGCAATATTTGTCCATATATTAAAACAATGTTTGTATGTAGAAGTACAATATTTTCACAGTAACAGACACCCATGCTCCTATTGTTTGCTACTCTCTGTTCTCCATTTCCTTCATGATTAACTGTGAGAAATTTCTTTAAAGAGGGTTTCACCTATTAAAGGTTTAAAGAAAAAAACAGGCAGTTGTTTTATCACAATTTGACAATTAAAAAAATATTCTGACATTGTACAGATAAGATTCACAAGTAGTAAATAAACCAAAACTTCTTTGCATTTAAAAAAAAAATAAAATCATGAATGTCATGTATTCTTTCATCTTTTTAATCTTTTTTTGTGATGTGGATCATTTAAGCAACAATTAAGTTGACAACTAAGAAGCATTCTAACATACCTCAAGTGGCCACCAAGACCAGAAAAGCACTACATAAATGGAAGTAAATGCAGTTATTTTTATTTATTTTACTTGGAGGAGACATTCCTCACTTTAAATATACTTAAAAGGACCATTTGAGATGAATGAGCAGAGTAGAGCACAGTGCGTTGCACATTCTTCATGGGCATTGTCTAAAAATATACATCGATTAGGAATAGGCTGTCCATAATTTGAACTCCCTGTGTTTGCACAGCTGACTGAACATGATTTTGTTGTTTTTTATGGGAAGGATTATTATTTTAGTCCTTAGAATAATCCTTTAATTGTCCCACAAGGGGAAATTTGGTTCTTATTATTTTTATTAAGTTATACCTAACTAACCTAACTAGACTTGAGTCCAGCTAAATTTATAAAAATTATTGCTAGACAAATTGATTGAGGAGACTCGAGCAGTTCTGAATAGAAACAGACCTGTTTCAGATTCCTTTAAGTAGCGTTTCAACTGAAAAATCAGAAGATTAAACAAGTGATGGAAAATGTTTATTTTAGATTTTCACCTAAAATAAATGGACTAAATTTCTCTTGGGTATATACTATTATTAAAATAGTAAAAATTATTACAGATATCCTCCCAAAGAATTCATCTGAGAAGAAGTATAAAACTGAAAAAGACTTTTGTTTTATCTCCCAGAAGATATGATATGCTACTGAGCTATTGAGAAGCAGAAGGGCTTTTTTGTTGTTGGTACTTGTGGAAAATTTCCTCACTAGAACACCAAGATGCTAGTTTCGACTGAATGAGCCTCAGCTGCTGTTTCCTCTTGCTCTGCTCTTGCGCACCTGATACTTGAAGGTTGGATGCTGATTGGCTTGAAGAGTGTCTGGATGAAGCCTTCAATTTAAAGAGAGGATAAAAACAGATCTTTTTCATAGCAGACATGTTCACCTGTCCTAGCGTGAAACCACAAGTTTACTCTTAGAGTGTGTCTCAGAAAGCTATCAGGACCTTGAAACTGAATGTGCTAAGTAAAATGTAGAAATGTTATTATTTACACCTGAGCTTTCCTACATTAGCGTCCCTCTGTGAAGATGGCCTAACGTGACACAGTCAAAAATTTCTGTTGCATGTTAAAAAAAAAAAAGGAATGACAATGAATAAAAATGTTTTACCTGCGCACACTATCTGTGACCTATGGTAAAGCATTTTAATGTGCCTCTTATCAAGGAACAAATGGTGGGAGGTTCATGCTCCATCTAAATACCAAAGACTCTTTCAAGCATAATGTTTGCCAAAGGAGGAGATATGAAGACTGAGGCAATACACCCAAGAGTGACAACATGGCCATTATGTGTTTGTTTGTGTGACCAAGCCTTAGTTTAAAGGGCACTGTACCAATTTACATGAAGCTCTGAATAACCTTTCAGAGGGCTGGAAAATAGCATAAAGCTTACACTCAACACTATAAATTTCTAATAAAAAACTTTACAAAGTGGGTGTGTAGAATTCCCTCTGTGTGGAAATCAAGCCACTGAACTGCAATATCATCAATCACTGTCTATTTTCCCCTCCTCTGTGTGACCCTGCAGGTGTTTGGTGGTTTGGTGTGGATCCTGGTGGCATCGGCTAAAATTATTCCAGCTAACCCTCTGGGCTGGGTGATGTTTGTGTCTGTCTTCTGCTTCGTAATGACGACACTCTGGTTCTTCATCTTCTTCTGCGGAGGCAATCAGAGCAGCATCTGGCCAGCACTGGTTAGACACTCCCGCTGACTGATTAATACCCTAAATAGATAATTAATAGTGGATCAATGAAAATACTTGTTGTACATGTTCAGTCATGTGAAAAAGGAAGTAAAGCATCTTTAAATTCCAAATCATTTTGTCTTCAGCAGGTCTTACAATTAGGTAAATAAAACCTCAAATGAAGAGCAACTCCTGACATATTAAACTATAATTTTTTATTTAACAAAAATTAAGCCAAAATACAGTAACAATGTATGAAAACTAAATACACCACAGTGCTTTTATAGGAATTAAGACGGTAAGTATTAAAGAAATATGGTTGACTAATTGATCATCAGCAGGGTGTGGCCACGTCTAGAAAAGCAGACATTTTGGCAGTTTGGAGCATTCAGATGTGTTAGCACAATGTGAAGGATGAAAGAAATCAGCAGTGATCTTAAAGAAGCAATTATTTTTTCCCATCAATCTGCAAAGGGTTAATAGACAGCTTGTAAATAATTTGAAATCAGTGACTCTACAGCAAGAAAGAGTATTTACTTTAAGTTTAAAATCTTCAAAACAGTTACCAATCTACCCAGGAAAGAAAATCCCAGCAAATTCACTCCAAGATCAGACAGTGGTATGCAATGAGAGACTGCAAAAAGCCAAAGAGAGCCACATCAATCTCAGGAGAAAATCTCTTCTCTATAAAGAGAACACAGAAGCACACCTTACCCTACAATTGCATCTGTACAAACTACAAACAGAAAATTAAACCACAAGAATGTTTCGTGTGGTGAAAGGATGATGATTTGGGATTATTTTACAGCCACAGAAGCTGGGTATCCTGCAGTCATTGAACCAACTGTGAATTTCTCTGTATACCAAAGTATTCTAGAGTCAAATGTGAGGCCGTCTGTCCAACCCCTAAGGCTCGGCTGAAAACGAGTCACATAACAGGACAATGATCCCAAACACAGCAGCAAATCTACAAAAAAATTCCAGGTGTTGGAATCACCAGTTAAAGTTCAGACCTTAATCTGACTGAAATGTGTTGGTGGGACCTTAAAAGGACTTTAGACAAAGGAATGCATACAAACCTCAATGAATTCCCACTGTTCTTTACAATTAGCTGTTGTAAAAGAACAGTGGGCCAAAATTCCTACACAATGATATGAAAGACTGATAGAGTCATACAGAAAATGATTACTTCAAGTTACTGGGGCTAAAAGTTGGCTTAGTTTTTGATAAATAAATATGTTGTTGTTCATCTGAGATTATATTTAGATTATATTAGAAGCTGCTCAGTACCAGATTTCTTTTATGTCTCGTTACATAAAAACTTAGACATAATAAATAATAAATAAATAATAAAAGGTGTAATTCCATTGTGATTGTAGTGTAGACCTTGAGAAATGTGCACAGATATATTAGACATCAAACGATAAGCAGAAAACTTGACAATTAAGGACATTTTCAGGGCCTATCTTAAAGAAGGGTCATTACCTGGCAATGTTCTTACAAATGTGGTAGCACGGGGGACAGTTGGGGGTTTTGGGGGATACTTTCCCACAAGTTTTACACAGTCCATCAACCTGTCCCCACTTTGTTTGAAAATTTTCCTTTTTGCTCCCCCTCCCTCTTTCTCTCTTATTATCATTTTAAAACGACCTCCTTCTTTTTCTTTTTTATCTATATTTCATTTTGCAGGATGCAGGCTATCATTTTGTGGCAGCGGTTTTCTTCCTTAGTGCATCAGTGGATCTGGCCTTTATCACCTATGGGACTGGAGAATATTATAAAGCTCTATCAGGTCTACCAGCTCTACCAGTTATAGCACTTCCAGGAGTTCAAACATCCGATGAATTGCTCAAAATATACCGACTGTACATTTCTGCAGTGGTACGTAAAACAAATACATTTACTGTTCAAAACGTTAAGGGAACTCTCAGATCTTGAAGAATGAGATATCCAAAATAAAAATCTGTATTGACATACATTGTATAATTTGTCAGTAGTCCGTTAAAACTTGTAAAATTGTTCCCTAATTTGTTTATTTATGTATGTTTTTTTGAGCAGCATATAACATTTTAAAAGTAGTTCTAAAAGAACACAGCTTTAAAATGTTTTAACAATGTAAATTGTTAAGCAGTACAAATGTAGATGTGCAAACATTTCTCTTATGTCAAGGAATTTAAAATGTAATTATGGAATATACTGAAAATGCGCAAGTAAGGTATATGTGTCTCAAATTTTAATTGCTCAAACAAGGAAAATCCAAAATCTAAATTATACTGCTAAGTTAAACTCTCTCAAGTCTTGTACCTCAAAGTGAGCATCTGCATCATCCATCTGTGTTTCTGTGTGTTTTTTAGGTGATGTCCTATGTGGCCACTCTTCTCTACTTCGTCCATGCCATATTCTCTGCCATTCGATGGAAGAGGTCCTAAAAAAGTCGCCAACTCAAGAGGAAAACAACAAAACAAAACAAAAATGAATAATCACATAGCTTTCACAAATACATCGAGCTTTTTTAGCAAAATTATTTTTACTTTTATGTCACTTTTTGTGCATTTCTTATGAGTCAATATGCCCAAACATCAAATTCATGAAAAAGTGGAAAACACACTCAAACAAAAATTACATTATCACATTATCACCTGAAAATTTTCAATGTTGTTTTTGAGAATCCATGCATGAGAAGTGAGAATTTCCTTTCTAGTTTTCAGAATTAAATGTTGTTTAAAGAAGATGGATGAGTGTAAATAACTAATGAAATTACTAATCTAAACAGAAGCAGGAATGATATTATCATAACATTTGATTTATTTTCACTGTAACTTTCAATCGTATACGATTTAAAAGCTCAGTTCACAAATTTTATTGCACACTCACACACAAAAAAACACAAATGCATTTTTTAAAACTCAAGATCTGTCCTAATTTTATTTAAATATATTTCTGAGACATTTCAAGAAAAAAAAAAAAGATATTTCCTTCAGTTTCTGTAAGTAAACCACGTCAGTGATGCTGGCTTAAAGATAAATCTTTCTGCATCTACCATACTAGTAACACACTAGTAACATGACCTAATATGAAAGCTGACATTTCAATATTTGCTATATATCTGTTTTACCTAAATTAGATAGTGGAGAAAAGAAGGGACAAAAAGGGAAAGACATACAGCAAAGGGGCCTTAGGCTAGAGTTTAACAGAATTGCATTTAACCTTGTGGCATACAGTCACCTGTTCATCGTGTGAGCTAAACCAGCACCACAGCATTTAAATATTTCCAACCTTTATGACAACGACTTACCTCTACAGCTTGAAACAGTCAGACTTTTAGTTTGTTCTCACAAAAAACATTTATAAAACGGAAGCAGGAAAAACAGGAGGATCGTGACTTTAGTTTCTACAGAAGACAAGCCCAACGATAAATGGAATGGGCCCTATATTTCATCTGTTGCAACTTGATGGCCCAAGCTAAAATAATGATCACTTTGATGGTGATCTACCCATTTATTCAGCTAAAGTGAGAGCCGCTACGAGGGTATGATGGGACTGACACTAGAGGCATCGTCAGAGGCACTGACAGATGCATGTCTTGTTTGTTGTCTATATTTCCACGGTGACTGTGTTTACAATGTTACATTGTCTTTTGTAATACAAGGATCAGCAACACTTGAGTTGTATTTAGATAGATATATTAATTTTTTTCATTGTTTCTTTGCTGTGGTCTTATTTCTTTCAATCATAGAGTGATGTAGCAGTTACCTGCAGTGTAGCGTTGCAGTGTAACCACTATTAGAGCTTCATTTCTGTAAAGGAAGTAACGCTTCCACATTAAAACATTAAGGCATTAAAACATTTACAGCAAAATATGGACAATATAGTTGTCCATTCATGTTTCACTTCTGATCTTTACCTACATAGCTACGTAGCTAACTGCTCCTAACTGTAGCCTAACTGGCATGACCAATGAATTAATTAAAGTATAAATTCGTCTTTAACTTAAATTAATCATTATTCCATATTTGAAATGGTCTCAAGAGGAATTTTACCTTTAACAAATTTACTTTAAATTTATTTTTTAAAGCTTTGTACCTGAAACCTGAAACTACGACTATGCCAAATACTTGATTTGTGATTGGAATATCCGTCAATTCCCTTCACGTTTCACTCCATGGTTTTAGAACGAATGAAGAAAACTCCTTGCTGACAGCATTTTAAACCAACTTTAATACACTAGATTCAGTGCCTTTTTTCAAAGGCTTGGTGTTTATGCATGGCATGACTGGCTATTGAAATATGATGATGTAAATGTCCAGATGATTCAATTCACACTTTTGTCTTGGAATCTCCATTGTGAAATAAAGGAATTGGACATTGGAACATTATGTGTTTTGTTTGTTGAGGGTGTCAACATTAGCAAAGACTGACAGCATGCCATGCAATGAGTCAGAGATCACATGTTGTGGGAGGAAACAAGCAGCGTCAATTTCATTGTTCTGTTTTGAACAATGAAATACTATGTAACAACAGACCTGAGCTGTCAGGTAAATCTTCTCATTGCATGGAGATAAAAAAGACAACAAATTATCTTTCTAAAAAACAAACAAAATTTTAAAAACAAACCAAAACATATACAATAACAATTTAACTTCACTGATTAAAACTACAGGCTGGTGAAAGCTTTCAAATCAAATGGTGTAAAATACAGATTTAAAAATGGAGATATACAAAGTGGATTATGTAAATGTTCTAAGACAATTTATACCAGTTGTACTCTTTATAAAATATAACAAGAATTCAGTGAAGCTTCAAATTGGTTTATTGTTCTCCCTTTATGAATCATCTACATAATAAAATAGAGTAAGGAGAGTGGTTTTAGTATTACACAGCATTAGGAGATATGCTTTGAAGTTAGCAGTAAACTGGCGCCTGACAAAGAGACACTGGATGTTGTAATTTAACTAACACTGTATTACAATATTACATTTTACTCTTTTTAAAAATGGTCCCTTGTTTGGGACTGTTATAATGTTATTGGCCACTTTGTTAGGTACACCTGTTCAACTGCAGTTGAACATAAATAACCAATCCGTCTGTCACATGGCAGCAACTCAGTGCATTCAGGATAGCATCTATAGGCAAGATGACCTGCTGAAGTTCACACTGAGTATCAGAAATGGGGACAAAAGATTATTTAAATGACTTTGAGGGTTGTTGGTGCCAGATTGCTTGGTCTGAGTATTTCAGAAACTGCTGATCTGCCAGGATTTTCCAGAGGTCAGAGAAGAACGGCTAGACTGCTTTGAGCTGATGTAACAGTAACTCAATTCCTAGAAAAATATCCAATGTTACCAGTTAAATGCTCCACCACCAGCTAGTTGCAAACAAAGTTTTTTGCTTGCCTACTGTTGCTGGAAACCGATACCAGGGGTGGTAATGAGGTAGAACACTAAAACTTTGAGCCCATAAGCCAAAACAGCAACTAGAAACATGGTGAAATGCTATAAATGCTAAAGGGAGATGCAAGGCCTGTCAGCCCTCACACTGGACATGCTCATTTGATCCATTGTTGAAATAAATTATTGATTAGTGCAGCTTAAAATGAAGTCTTGTGTCTGTGAAGTCAAAGCAGATTGTCTTAACCCATAATCATTAGAATCTATATTTTGGAAAGAAACCTGTTAAAGTCACTGTGTGCAATACAAATAGAGGCTTGAGGCATTTATGTAACACAAAGAAAGGGTTTAAAAGTTAGTGGAAACTGAAAAGTCAGTGAAGTGTGTCTTTATTCAACAGTAACAGCAAAGATATTTAATCAGTAGATTCAACTTAGCCTGCGGCCACAAGATCCCTCATCAAGTTTTTTGAAAGCCCTGTCACAAGTCACCAGTTCACATTAAATTCCAGGCAGCCTTCAGTGCTGTAAGGTGAAGGGTGTGTCTGGTTTGCTATTGTGGGAAGGGATCTCTCCCCCACAATAGCAGAACGGGTTTGACTGCTCACCTGACTTTCTTAAAAAGGTCATTCCCACCTGCTGCCGCACCGTTAGTCCAGAGGAAAGAGCAGGGTGCTCACTGTTAAATCAGCACTGGGAGAAGGAAGAGGCAGAGATGGCTGCAACTACTGCTCAGCCTATGGGGAGCCTGCCCAGTGGACTGGGGATATGCACCACAGCACCGGATATATTTTACATACCTGAATTGGTAAGTGGGCAATGACAGAGAAGAATGACTATGATCTTCAAGTCACTAAGTATTCTCTTCAGGATGCAGTTACAAATTTTATAGTTCTCATTTTAAAGTATTTTAAATACGATTAATGTTTCATCAAGGTGTGACAGCTATGTCATGGCAACAAGTTCATGTATATATGAGTTAAATAAGCCTTCCGCTCATATAAATACTACATATGATGCCTAAAATTGATGCCTAAAAAGTTTTTACAGGATAAACGACATATGGTAACAGTACTATGTATTGGGTGTGAGTCGTAGTTTAAGGATGAACAAAACTCAAACTTCTTTTCACCAAAATACAAATTCTGATTTTATGACTTAAATTAGCTGCTGGTATTTCTGTTAATTTAGTGGTCCTATATCTCCATATAGTAACCACATTGTTTTAGAATAAAAATGCACAATTTGGTGAAAAGGAGTCAGTGGAGAAAATTCTTCATGTGGGAGGAGCATCATCTCTTTTCACATCTCACATTTCACTTATATTGTGTCTCTGTTAATAAGGAAGACTCTTCTTCACCCTGACTGATTACAAAGGACACTCGTATAACAACTGAAAAAAAAAAAAACTGCACAGATAAAGATGTTTATTTCTCACAGCCAATATCCTGGCTAAAGTTTTTAGTTTGTTTATTTTGGCTCCATTCAGCCAGTCATCCTGTCATATTGTATGAGAACAGTTAAAAACACGAACATTTTCATATCTTTAAGACTGACGAGTTTCTAACGTTGCCACAAAATGCGAATGCAGTAAGAAGCCCTTTATGAACTGTTTCAGTTCACCAGTGACTAAACTGCACTGGAAAAAAATGCTGTATTAACAAGCTATTTTACATGTTCCAAAGTGTACAGTTCATCTAACTATTAACAAACTAATTAGCCAATTGTGTGGCTGGAATGTAATGGATTTAAGCACACAGATATGGTCAAGATGACCAGATGAAATTTAAATTGAGTATCAGAATTGGGAAGAGATGTAATTTAAGGGACTTTGAATGTGGCATTATTAGTGGGACCAGATGGGCTCCTCCAAAAATTGCTAATCTGCTGCTATTTTCCCACAAAACCATGTCTAGGGTTTATAGAGAATGGCCAGAAAAAGATAAATGCCAGAGAACTCTTTCATGCTGAAGTAACAGTAACTCAAATAACCATTTGTTCAGCCATCTCTGAATGAGATGTAAAGTACGGGCAACAAGCAACAGAGTACCACACTTGGTGGAAACCCAGGCTAGGCTCACCAAAATTGGACAATAGAAGATGGCAAAAGCGCTGTGTGGCCTGAGGATCCTTGGATTTACTGTAAGCTTTGAATCTGGCCTAAACATTGTGAAAGCATGGATACATTATGCATTGTTTCAACAGTTCAGGTTCCTGGTGGTGTAAAAGTCTGGGTGATAGTTTCTTAGCACATGTAGTACTGATTCAGAATTGTTAAGATACCACATCCTACCTGAAAATTGTTGCTGACCTTGTCCATACATTTATAGATATCTTTGTTTATCGTGACCTGCTGGCACAATAAACAGAGAGACTACACTCATGGCATTCGCCTCCCTTTTTTAAGCTGTCAGCGAAATTTCCTTGTGTTTCATGAGTGGTAACTGCTTGATTTAGTGCACTTGCAGTATGTTGCGTGTTTAACTCTTATTCACATCACTTTCAATGAAAAATACTAAAAACACATTGTTCATTGGACTCTGTATTGAATGTAGAGAATGTAATGCTGTTGGCACTGTTGCTCTGTTTTGATATCCTAAATTTTTTAGGCTTTGTCATGTATGATTCAGAATGGGTTGATAGTATTTAAAATACACTGACGACGCCGTTAACAACATTTATTTTTAACTGAGTTAAATGTACACTTGATGGAGAAAACATACAAAAAACTGAGAGAACTGCAAAGAGATTAGTTGACAAAAACAGGGTTAACGCTTGGGTAAGCGGAAACACCTCCACCCACACATATGTAAACAGACATATTTGTTTAATCAACATAAAGGTATGACTTCCTTTGCAGCTAATTTGCTTGTCGTTGAAAGTACTTTGACAGAATTCGAACACCACTATTTTATATTTGATGATTCTGATTAATATTATTGATATTTATAGTCATACACTGTTGCCTATTCTTATTTCCTGATTATGATATAAGAATTCGAAGGAGAGCTCTTGACTTATAAAGGAACTTTAATTAACTTCAGACTAACGATAAATAGAAATGATCATATATGAATGCTAAGCTTAGCTAACAATGGCAAGCTTGACTGATAAGCTGAACGCATTGTACAAAAACAGTAGAGATAGACATTAGTGTTTGAATGGGCTGTTGAAAATCAACAGCCCTTTCAAACATAAAATTCACCATAAATGTTGATTAAGTGTGGTAAAATAAACCCTTTAGTGTGTATTTCAGATATTTTCTCCCACTAGTCTTACATAAGCCCAAAATCGAAAAATTAATCCCTGTATGAAAAAACGTTTTCTTTTGAGGTGTTTTGTCTGAATAGAGGAACAAACATTTTCCAAGTAGGGCTTGAACTCCTAACCTTAACATTGCTCTGTAATACACTAAACTTGAAGCTAAATTGGTGATTGCTTTATACATGATGTTGTAATATCAGAAAGTATATCCATTCCAGCTTCCACCATAACTACATCTGCTTGTTAAAAATCACACTGGAAAAAGCAGCAATTTTTTGATTTTCCCTAAATTTCAGTTGTTGACATCATTGTTCTGTGATGTCCCAATTGTGGCTTTTGTGGGTTTTAATGAACAAATGGAAACAAGTTCTTTTAAGATTTCAAGTTTCAGATTACAATCTGATATATCAGTCATTCAAAGTTATGAGTTATTATAAATTATAAATTCCACATCAGTCAAGCTTCAGTGGCACAATCGGTCAGAATGTAATTTCTCTTTTTATGGCAAGTTTGGCTAAATAGGAGCACTTGTACAGAACAATCCATATTGTGCAGTAAGCATAGCAAAAAGCTATTTTAGAGTAACAATGTTATATTTTAAATCCCACATGAACACCTGTTTTAGAGACTTTAATTGCTGATTGCTTTTAATGCAAAATTAACTTATTTTGAGCATGTCATGTGATTTGCATTATACAGTTCATACAGGTCATATTTATGGTTATTTTTAATAGGATAAAATTTTAACGGCTTTTACAGAGCCTCCTTATAATTTACCATGTAATGTTTAATAAATTAGCAAACTAAGCAATTTAGTTGGTTTCAATTCAATTCAAGGTTAAAGGTTAAATGTGTATTTTTACATATTTTATTAGCCAAAAAACGAAATGTGTTAATAAGAGCTTTTTAGAAAGAATGCTCACATTTTGCTACCATTGCTGCTGTTTCTAGTCTTCTTGCTTACCTAAGCCCAGCTGAGCTAAGCTTAGGTAAACTAAGGTTAATTGTGCTGGTTGTAGATTCCTATTCACTGAATATGTCCAGCTCTTCACCAGAAAAAGAGTATGATGGATTCCCATTAGTTCTTATAAATCCTAGAATTCAATGTGCCATCTCCATTCACGCTCTCTTTTCTACATCTCTGCAGGTATTTGGTGGTTTGGTTTGGATTCTTGTTGCATCGACACACGTGGACCCACCGAACCCTCTGGGGTGGGTGATGTTCGTCTCTGTTTTCTGCTTCGTGATGACCCTCCTCTGGATGATCATCTTTGCTGTCGGAGGTCATAAAAACAGTTCTCACTGGGCTGCTGCTGTAAGAGAGACGCAATAGTCAGACAGGGAATAAAATTTAGAAAACTTAATGGGTTATGACCATGTTGTAATATTTTTTTAATCTCTGTTTGTGAAGGATTTTGCTTACCATGGCCTGGCAGCGCTCTTTTTTTTAAGTGCAGGGGTGGATTTGGCTTACATAACCCTCTTGAAGAAAACCGGTGACCTTAGAATCTACCGAATTGACATTTCTGCTGTGGTAAGTACAGTAAGAGCTGTCCAAAATATTTGTTTATTTAATTTATTTAATTAATCAACTTATTTGAAACTATTTTGACTTCTTTTGAATTCTCAGGAAGTTTTTGCTCGACTTAGACACCAAATCGACTTGCTTCAGTTTAGCAAAGGGTTTTGGTTAGGTCATAACCAAACCCTTTCAACCTTAACAATGTGTTAGGTAGGTGTGTTAAGAACATAGAGCATCCTCTAAATATTCCTTCCATCATCAGACTATGTCTTTAGTTGAGGTCAGCAGAATTATATATCCACAGTGTACAGTCTAGGCTGAAATGTGCTTCCCCTTCTGAGTTGTCTGACCCTTGGCCTTACTGAACTCCATCCATATCTGGGTTTTTTCTACTTGTGCAACCAACAAAGCTGCCAGTTTTCATACCAATACTTTTTACCTCCTTCCAGAGTCCCACAAGACAACTAAGCTTAATAGGACTGGAGCCTGATTGGCAGGTCCACCACTGGTGCCCTGTGCTTGTCACAGATGAAAAAAGGTTCATCTTGAGCACATGTGTCTGCACGTGGGGGCCACACAAAACACTGAGTTCCATTTTGAGTTGCTGCAATGAAATTTCAGAAAAATGGACTAGGCTGCTGCATTATTTTTTTTACTTTGATTTTTGGGGCGTCTTTGAATTCAGCCATCTTTAGGTTGATAATAATGTGACATCCTTTCATTCCTAACACATAACCTAGGTCATATCAATACAGATATCCAGAATGATTTTTTTCCCCATTGAAATCTGATTTGTTTTAAAAGTGTTCCTTTAACTTTTTTTAACAGTATATTTATGTTGAGATAATGTGATCAGAGATTCCACAACAAACTGTAAAGAGTATATTATCTAAAGAACCAAACTACAGCAGGTAGAAGCAGATTTTGAACATGTTTTTTTTTTTTTAATTCAAATATGACCCCAAACCAGTGAGTCT
>VUQG01044398.1:107826-128874 GCA_015106755.1 Etia nguti
GTCTGCTCACTTCAAACAGGACATGCAGAACAACATTAATCATTGACATAGTTGGTATGGGTGGAGCCAAGGGTACTTACGAACACACATTGATTAAAGAGGTGGAAACTTCCTTTCAGTTCAGAGAGAGCCACCTATGTTTTTTTGCCTTTCACTTATTATGCTAAGCTAAGCTAACTGGCGTTTATACCTAGTATTCCATGTAATTCTTGGCAATAAAGCAAATATGGATTTCCCAGAATTGGATTAAAAAGCAAACTAAAACACCAATAATGATGCAAAGGATGGACTTGACTTTAAGTATGTTCTTTGTTTGTGTTTGTTTGTGTTTCAGGTGTTCGCCTTCGTAGCCACACTCCTGTACTTCATCCATGCCATTCTGTCAGCCATCCGATGGAAATATTTCTGAAGAGTGAATAGCAGACCTGCAAGAAAGTAGTACACTCCATCTGCTGTGCACATCTATGTCCCTGACTGTCTATGTGTGTCTTTGTCTGTTGGATAATGCATTTAAGTCACATTAGATTGGTCAGAATTGGTCTTGACTGTATGTGAGAGCATGACTTTCTTGCTTTGCAACATTATCAAAATACCAAATACTTTAACACACAAAAACTCACACAGCACATACCTGAGGTCACAGTGAAAAATTGTATCCTCCCCCCTTTTTTTGCCATAACACAGTATATTGTGAAATTGGTTACGACTTTGTAAAGGAAAACCATAGATTTTAAAGCAGAGGAAAAACATAAACAAATCAAAACTTATATTCTACAAACACAATTTAAAATTCAAAGAGTAAGTGATCAACTGGACAAAAGTCATATTCTTTTAACCTCAAACCTCAGAATAATGTTGTGGAGCCAGTGATTATATCTTCACAAAAAGAATGGGTCATTTTTTTCAACAGTTTAGAGAATATGGTGTCAGTGCTGTTATTGTAGAATGAAATTCATCACAAACATACAAAGCTAGTAGCATTAAATACATTAAATGCATTCTTATATTTTATGTTTCTCCCTTTGTATTATCTGTGTTGAAATATTAATAATATAACTGGATTTATTAAAAAAAATCAAATATATGCATGTAATTTAAAAAATTAAAAAGCAAAGAGTGAAAAGACAATATAAGAGGAGGTGACGAACAGAGTTAATGTTGCTGGATTAAATTTTTATAGTTTTGTATTCTGAAGATTATTAAAATAAGAAAATGAACTGTATTCGTCTGTATTCTTTGATTATGTGCTCTGTTTTCTCTATAAAACATCAAAAGGATCTTTGAGTTACTTGTGAGAGGCATTTGTGCTCATTGAAGTTTTTGGTTTAATTGCTGTTGTCCTTATTCTGCTTCAGAGCTGATGTTCAGCACCAACATCAAACATCATTTGAATTTTCAAATACCAGATTTCCTTTTATTGCAAAACCATGCACATTAAAATTACAAGAAAGAGGAATAAGAGATTGCACGGTGTTTAAAATACTCTAGTTGTTACTAGAGTCTACTGAGTTATATAAAAGTTTAAACTTGCATCATCAGTGTGAAAGATGGACACCTTTGAGAGCTTTGATCCTCTGGTAAGAATGTCTTGACTTGACCAGCATGTGTTGCACACACACCCCAGAAAAAGCTCCAGTAGCGCAGATTGCGCCACTGGAACTTTTTCAATCTGGAAGCTAGGTCCATTAATGTCTGAGGTTTAGGGTCCAAAAAGTGAAGCCAATCTAGAAACTTGACTTGACTAACATAACAAGCACACAAGCTCCAGTGGCGCAATCGGTCAGCGCGCGGTACTTATAAGACAGTACACTGTAGAGCAATGCCGTGGTTGTGAGTTCAAACCTCACCTGGAGCATCTTTGGTCTCTTCCTCATGTCTTTGAATTGCTGTGGCACACACCATTTAAGGTCCAGCTTTATAAAAGATTTAACTTGCATTTAGACATCACTAGTGTAAAAGGTGGGCTACTGAGACAATACTTCTTTCCATTTGTCATCATGGTTGTAAAAAACCCAATGTTACCAGGATAAGCATTACTGCATTGGCTTTTCCAACTTGACAGCTACATCCATGACTGTCTGTGGCTGAAGGTCTACAAAGTGAAGCCAATGGTAAGATATCTTCCAGTCAGCAATAGGCGACTCCTCTGTTTGTAAAATGAGTCAGAATTTCTGGAATTGTTTTGTTCAATCTAACCCTAGTTCAAACTTTGCTGCTCAGTTTATATCACCTAGTTATCACTACCTATATCTGTAGTTCCAAGAATATAACCATTTAAATTATTCCAGACACACTGATTTTAGAAAAACAGTTCTATAACTTATTACGCATGCCCTGTCTTTTTTACCCTTTGGTTGTTAATAGACTTAGAGCCACAGAGCAGCTTTGGTTTAACATGTGAACCTCATTAGTATTAACTGCTTCTCTAATGGGATTTTAATGAGCAAATGTAAACATCTCTAAGTTCTGAATTTTTCAAACTGAAACCAGAGACAAAGGCACCAATACAACCAACATTTAAAAAAGGTCCATTTCAGTTATGTAAATGAAAGAATGTATTACCTTAACATAAGTGTGCAACTCCTCCAGGTGGGGCATCAATGGACTGCAGTTTATAGCAAGGCATAGTAATTGTACCAGCATCCTTGATGAATCTAGGGTTGATCAAGTGTGCTTATCTTGATCTACAGGCTCAGCGCACATAACTTATAAAGCAGTAAACTTTACAGCAATGCTGAGGTAGTGAGTTCAAGCATTAACTGGAGCATGTCTGAGCTCACTCAACTTTGAGGGTGAGACCTTTCAATGTCCAACAGTTTAAAACATTAACCCAGCAGACATTTAGACATTAACCGTATAAAATATACTGTGACATCACCTATTGGTTGTCAATGTTGTCATCTTAGTTGAGGAAAAACAGGATGTGCTACAGCATTAGCTTTTCCAACACAGAAGCTACATCAACAGTCAGATTTTGTCTGTGTTTTAGGGTCTAAAAAATGAAGTCAGTGGTGATATCTCTCTCTAATGGTCACCACTGGACGACTCCTCTGGTTGCAAAAAGAAGTCAGAATGTCTTAACTTGACTAAAAGGCCTCACACTCAAGTTCCGGTGGTGGAATCAGGCAGCGTGTTGTATTTTTAAGACAGTACACTGCAGAGCAATGCTGAGGTTGTGAGTTTAAGCCTCATCTGGAGCAGATGTCCTCAGTTCACCTTGAAACACTAGGGCAGAGACCTTTCAAGGCTGAATTATATAAAAGCTTAAACTTGCATTTAGGCATCAGCAGTGTAAAACATGAACTACTGAGACAGCAATTCTTTCATCTTTTGCCATCTTGGTTGTAAAAAACCATATATGACAAGGGAGAGCAAGTTGTATTGGGTTTTCCAACGTTCATTACTGTTTTTGGTTTAGGGTTTAAAAAGTGAAGCCAGTGGCATCATCAGTGTAAAAGATGGACACCTGTGAGAGCTTTGCTTTTTTTTTTATTGTCATCTTGGTTGCAAGAAAAAAAAATAAACAAAAAAACCCCTGATGTTACAAGGATGGGCGCTCATGCATGGGCATTTTTTTGTTGTTGTTGTTGGTAATTGTTTCTAATAGCCAGCATTGAATCCTCTGGTAAGGATGTCTTGACATGACTAGCATACTTTGCACACAAGCTCCAGTGGCGCAATTGGTCAGCGCGCGTTACTTATAAGACCGTACACTGTAGAGCAATGCCGTGGTTGTGAGTTCAAGCCTCACCTGGAGCACATGTGTTCTTTGGTAGCTCCTCTGAGTGAAATCTGAGCTCTTTTTAGGTCCAGGTATTGATAAGAACAACTGGCATCACCAGTGTTAAAGAATGACTCCATGAGAGCTTTGGTTTGTACTGTTGTCATCTTGGTTCCAACCCCCCCCCCCAAAAACAAACAAACAAAAGAACAAAACCCAAAACTGATGTGACAAGCAAGCTTGGGTGCTTATGTATCGGCTTTTTCAACCTGGAAGCTATGTCCATTAGTGTCTGAGGTTTTGGGTCAAAAAAGTGAAGCCAGTGGTGAATTGTCTCTAATAGCCAGCACTGGTTGACTCAGCATTGAGTTGGAAATAGATGTCAGAATCTAGACTTGACTAACATGCCAAACACACAAGCTCCGGTGGCGCAATCGGTCAGCGCGCAGTACTTATAAGACAGTATACTGTAGAGCAATGCTGAGGTTGTGAGTTCAAGCCTCACCTGGAGCATCTTCACTTGATGGTATTTGAATTGCTGAGGCACAGACCATTTAAGATCCAGCTTTATAAAAGACTAAACTCGCATTTAGGCTTCACCTAAATGTAAGACATACTACTGAGACAATGGCAATGGTAAATGTCCCAGCCAGCAGTAGGCGGCGACTCTGTTTGCAAAATGAGTCAGGATTTCTGGAATTACTTTGTTCAGTCTAACCCTAGTTCAAACTTTGCTGCTCAGTTTATATCACCGAGTTATCACTACCTATATCTGTAGTTCCAAGAATATAACCATTTTCACTTTGCAAATCATTGACCCCATTTAAAGGAAAAGAAAGACACAGGTATGCTTTAGGGAGTGGCTTTGTTGTAAATGACAAGTTGCTACTATGACTACAGAGTGGGACTTAGATTGTAGGTTTTGTGGTGAATATGCACAAAATATGACAAGAAATCTACAATACTATTACTATTATCATTATTTTTATTGATAATACATATTACTGTGGATTGTTGCCCAACGAACATCAAAAGTGACACAAAAATATGACATTTGTTCAACTCTTCAATTTCTTTGCTCCATAGTTTCAGTAAAACATAAGAATAGTATCCATCAGCCTCAACTACCCAGGTATTTCATGCATTACTAAATATATCCAAGGCAAAAAGGACAAAAACACCCCAATGATTTGAATAGATTTACACTTTATTATTAGCACATGTTGTAATTTGCAACATTTCAAAATGAATTCTCAAGAAGAGTCAGAACGTAAAATATTTCCTCTGCTGTAACACTGACTGTCACTATTTTGCATCAGTATCATAGGTTTGATATGGACAATGAAGTTTGTATTATACTGAAAAGCACTGAACTTTCGTCCTCAGTTGAGAAAATGATGAAACTCTGTTTCTAGAAAAAAACAACTCAGATAATCCATTTGACACTATTGGTTTCCTTCAGTCCACTCGTGTCTCCTTTGGTCTCATCCAAGCATCAGCCTTCCCACGCGTTACCAGATGGTGCGTTTGACACCTGCCCAGATCGAGCGCTTCAACCCCTGTGCGGCTCGTACGTCATCCCAGTGCAGCCGGGTGTTGGGAATCTCATCCTCTGACTCTGGGTTGGGTCGTGCGCCGTCTTTAGGACTCGCCACCACCACAGGCAGAAGGCCACGCTGCGACTGAAACTCTACGACATGGAGCTGCTTCTTGTCAGCCAGAGTCTGGTGGGTTTCCTACAGAGAAACAGAAGAGGTAGACATTTTTTTAACAGGAAACTGTTACTGGGACTATGCACTTAGCAGCTTCTATAATATAAACTTTTTCCATGAACTTTAGAGTTTTTGGAACTACAAAGTCAGTGACTTGGACTCGGATAAATAAAATCCAAATGAGTATTTTCGGCAATATTTAGACAATTTTTTAACATAATTTTCATATACTTTCAAAACATCAAATTTTTATATTTAAAATTCTAAATATATTTTGACCGAAGACCAGATGAACCCAGTGAAGCGGATATAGCAAAGGAAAGAGAAGTTAGGCTCAGACTGTGAAGGGCAAAATAATGACACCTACAGCTGTGCTGAGAGAGCTTGTGTGAAAAAGCCATTTAGAAAATGTTTTGGATTTTATAACAGAAGACATAACAAGAAAATTATTGGAAAAATAAATGCAATAACTGCGTCATCTCAAATGTCTTGTTTTCATCACCACTGAAGCCCCAAATTGTAACTGAAACTAAAATAAGATTAGTTGGTCAGAATTATTAAGGAGCCAGATATTTCCCCTCAGGGATAAGCTGAGAAAAAGCTACAAATGGAGGGAATGTTGCAGTAACATTACTCAGGTGGAGACAAATACAACCCATGTCTAAACAGGCATCCATTTACTGGGAGGTTAGCTGTACTTACAAGGTGATAATATGTCACTATTGTGTTTTTAGCATTCAGAAGGCCACCTGATATGGTGCAAATGACATCAGCAGTGAGTGTCCAGTTCCATCAGAGACCTTTACTGCAAGCCTGCTGCAGCCACTGCTCTCTTTCCCCGTTTGCTCTCCCTTTCTCTCTATTGTTACAATGGCGTAACAGCCAAAATGCCAAAAATAATCTTTGTAAAATTAAGAAAGTTAATAAGAAATTGAGCTCTTATGTCTTCACGACACTTTATGTTCCTGCTAAAAACCTGTATGCTTTTCCAAAACCATAAAACCAATTTGGGAAAACACCCCCAAACATTTCTTACCTGATTGGCTAATCCGGTGAAGAGGGCCCGGGTGATGTTCAGGAGATTAACTGATCCCTCTACTTTGCAATACATGTCTTTAATGCCGATCAGCTTGCAAAGAGTGATGACCGCCCTGTGGCAGTGCAGACCGTAACCTGCAGACACAGAGACATATTCAGGACACCACGGATATCTCAACTGCTTCTGAATGTGCAAACAGGTAACTTTCTGCTGAAAGGTCAGCTGTACTTGCAAGGCTGGTGGACAATGTAAAGTTTTTTCTTATAGACTTTAGCAGATCGTGCAGTAAAAGAGGACATTTTGGAAACGGAAATATACCTTTGTTTTGTTTTTTCATGCGGAGAGTCGTCCTCTTAAACTTGGAATCAATGTCATGGTAAACTATTGGAAGAGAAAAACAACAGCTTAATTATACCAACTGGCTGCAGAGCAGACAGAAAACAAGCTGCTGTACTGGAACATAATAATCAGACAAAAATGATTCCAGAAAATCTAATTTATTTGGTTTTTTTTACAAGCTTTGTGCCATTTCTGAATGAAAGCACCTGTGTTTTGTTATGCATCTTTTCTCCTGCTCTCCCTCAGGTCTCCTGTTTCTCTACCTGCCCACCAGATGTCCTTCCACATGCCAGTATCTCCCGCTCACTGCAGCAGCTGTGGCTAATTAGTTATTCAGCGACACACGGTCCCTGAGAGGGAGCTGTATGCTGCTAAATGAAGCCGATATCATAGCTTCAGGTTAAAATCTTGTTCTTGCGTTAAAGCACTTTTACACACTTCACGGGACATTGTAGATGAGGAGAATTATCAGATCACATGTAGAGAGAGCTGATTCGTAGCAGCTGCAGGAGGTCCAGCTTTTTTCTGTCAAAGTGACAAAGTCAGAGCAGAAAGAAATCTTGCTAACTCCCACATCAGAAACACTTTTCTAAACTTAAGTAACTGAAACACTGAAATAAAAGTCTAACCTGGTTCATACCAGTTAAAATGATTGTGGGAATTGACTGGCTAATATCAGCCTAGGGTGTTTTGTTCTTTTACAACAAAGGTGAAAACATACCTAAATCAAACAACCAAACTCGCTACTGCATTTAAAGTAATTTAAATTCAAACGTTAGCAACTGTAAGATCAGTGCAGCTTTAAATGTTTAGGAACTGAAAAGTTCTCCAACTCAGAAATCTACAGCCCGTTCAGTGTGGTTATCATGATTGTTTTACCAGCAAGATAACCACAGAGTCATCAAGCTTCTGGCCTGGTTGAAAAAAAAAAAACGGTTTAAACAACAGATTCTGATTTGGCTTCTAAACAAACTTTTGGCGTTATCTCACCGAGTATCAGACAAACAGATTGGTTAAAACCTTGCAGCAAATAAGACTTAAGTGATGGAGCAACAAAGGTGACAGAAAATTAAAATGATCCAGGCATAATTGGAGCTTTGATACAATTATAACATTCAAAACAAGAAAGTAAACAAATGAATCACACTGTCAGGCTGCAGATGGACACATAGGGAGAGCTGGCATGTGGTAGCATCATCTTTCCATAAGCCTAAAAATATTTTCTCAGTTTCCAATTCAAGCTGGTTCGAAATACAGAACCACAGATATACACGCACACAAAGACACTGACAGTGACACACCTGCCGTTCTTCTGGTTTTAGGCCAGAGCTGGAAGCTAACTTTCTCCTCCGGTGGGCCAGCGGAGGCCGATGACTCACACTCATTAATCTTTCTGGCTCTGCTCTCCAACAGCAGCCAAAGAAGCCAAATTGAGTCTTACAATAAGAACGTAGTAGCGGTGCATTTTAATTCCCAAACCTTTCTTTACAAATGAATATTACAGATCATATCCTTCGTATGAATACCAGCAGGTAATGGGAGGGTACAGTGTTGAATCAGAAAAGTACATGGAGATAAAGTTGTTGAATGAAAGTGATGTAGAGAAGAGTGGGAGAAGAGCGAGTTCTAAATTTCATGGTACTCATGTCTTCTTCAGTTAAACCCTTTACCCATGCTCCTCGAATACTTACATAAGAACTTAACACTAAATTAAACTTTTTCACACCATCGTGCTCGTCTTTGCATACTGCATACGTGGCATTAAGGAGTAAAAGCAATTTTCAGGAAAAGAGTTTCCTCGTTAATATGCAAATTAATTTATGCAGCAATCTGCCCCAACTAAGGCTATAATCAGATAGCCTTTTCAAAGTAGAATGAAGCATGAAATTTTGATTGTTCTGTATCGTGTTCATCAGATTCTGTCTACAGAGACAAAGGCTGACAGGCATGTAATAATAAGTTAACATAAGCATATAATAACAGATGGAAATTTAAAATGTGAATAAACAGACTGCAGTTTTATGGAGGAGTTTTATGGAAGAATGAAGATTCAAAGTCACTTACTGGTGTGGTCATTGTATCGTTCTATATAGTACAAGTAGTGGATGGCTCTGTTCTTGGCCTGCAAATAAGAGTTACATGATAAAAAACTCACAGTTTGGGCATTAATATAGGAAAATATATTAATATTATTAGTAGAAAAAGGCCGTGAGGCAAAGTCCTTATTATAAACATAATGAAATGCATGAAAGGAAGTCTTGAGTCTCGTCTCTTTAGATGTTATTTAGCTCACCTAATCATCTAATGCATAATCATAATAAAGTGATTTTAAATGTGCTATATAAACAAACTTGATTTGATTTGAAAACCTTTTTATGTTGCAGGTTTCAACAGCAGCTACCCAGCAAACACTGTTGAAATATCAATGTCATTTCCCTAGTCAAAAGTTAAAAAACTTGCATGGTAGATGAGTAGATATTATTCCTGGGAAGCATAGTGGTCTAGTCAGGGAGTCTGTTACAAGGTGAGAACTATGATCATATCAATGAAGAAAGGAAATGCACATTTTTGTTTTGTTGTTTATTTTTAAATACAACAACATTTTATTGTCACTTACTTGTTTTCTATATGGTTGTAATCAGATTTGATATCCCCGTGTTGGTCTTGTTTCTACATCATCATAACAATGCTGGTTCCAGGATCAAGCTTGCAGTGTACCTATCATGTTGCCTGAGCCTTCAGTTAGCATTGGCCAAAAAGTTAGCTAATGCAAGAGCAAAAAAACATCACCAGCAAACCTAACTTGATAATATATTTGTTATCTCGCACACATTCATGAAGAAAAAAACTGAATAATTAAACAAAGACATTTTTTCCATTTTCCTCCACATTCCAAAACTATAATATCACAACAACGTGATTGGTCAGCTGCAGCGTTGATGCAGGACCAACATGATTATGATGACGCAGGAATGACACCAGCACGGAGATATCAGATAGCTACGTGCACAGGTCCACTTCACACACACAGACTGGATGCTCACTTTAAAATGATAACATCATATTTCTGCATATGCTGATGTAGATTCTGTCACACTGAGCGTTTACCACTTGTCTGCACTGACACAACCATCACCTCCTGATGTCAGTTGTATATGCTTATTCAGTGAAATGGGCTTCAGAGGTCAATTATAAATTTGAATCTTTTCATGTGTCGCTTACCCCTTTCATAACTTTCTGGTACAAAGTCTATTATGGACGTCCAGCAGATGACGTGGTAACATCTCCAACGTCTTTCATTTAGGAGCTATTTTTTAAGCCAAGACCAGTCGAAAACCTCAGTCGACGGTTATTTAACAAAAGGTTTGCTAGGTATGTGACCTTAAGCTGTCCCAAAACTATAAAAGGCATCTGAAGCTACACTGATATACGGCTTGTGGTCTTACCTTCCTCAGAGCAGTGTTCCTGTCTGCTGCTTTCCCCAAAGCAAAGCCTGGAAGGAGGAGAGGACATTAGTCTTAAAACACCTCTGAGTGCAGAGTGTTGAGTAGTCACTGACACTTGTGAAGCTCAGTGTAACAGAAAATGGAAAATTCATCATAGTATGATTAATTAAAAATTTAACAAGATTCTCTTGCAGAAATCACAGCTTGTGATGTCTTTCCAGTGTCATTAAACTAATGACTGTGAGTCTTTATGCTAATGAGCAATAACATGATGAAGTTTTTGAAAAGCAGCAGTGACACACTCTATAATAAGAGGTTAAGTGCAGGCGAGCTTCAGAAAAGTATGCAGAGTTTCATCAGCAGTTTTTCCTTTTTTTGCTGCTGCTTGAGGATGAAAAGTGCCAAACCCATTTCCTGCACTTCCCCATATCGGCAGAGGCTGAGGCATTTTAGAAAGGCTCAATTAAAATAACTGTCAAAATCAATTTTGGCTCTGTCTCATGTCTACAGAATTCAAAACATGTTAAATTATGTTTCTTATCTCTGTTCCTCACACTATAATACCTTGCATTTTTAATAAACATGATTATCAGGGACAAAATGTTTAATAGATTGGATTTATCATCATAAAGTTGCTTCCACAGTTTATTCATTTATTTATTTATTTTCTTAGAGAAATTCAAACCTGCGGCTCCGTTGCCATTTCCCACTGCGACCAAACAGCTGATGGACCTCTTTCTGCCTTCTTTGGCTGTCATGTTGAACACACTCTTCACCTACAAAACAACAATCACAAACAAACACTATCTCGAGCTCTAGTGTGGCTATCATATCATATCATATACACTGCAAATATGAACATAAATCCTTTAAAGGTGTGAGGTTTTTCTGCAGATGTGCTGCAGTCAGTGTGGTTCTGCTGGGTGTGAACTCCAGCATGCTGTATAGCCTTCTGTAGCCCATTATGAAACAGCTGGAATGAGGATTAGCGACTCTATAACTGAAGTCCTCTGCTGGCAAACAAGCCTGCAGTCTGGGAGAGAGTTTCTACTTCAAGTGAAGCGGTTCTAGTACCTTCGGTGGGACAAAGGGAGCTGAGAGGCAAAGCAAATCTCATAATTTATGAGCCTATCTACCATCCCATCGTTACCTGTGAGGTCTGGGCAGTGAAAAAGGAATGAGATCACAGAAAGTCAAAATTAGTTTTCCTCACATGGGCTATAGACTGGTGATTGGGAACAGAGTGAGAGCAGTAATGCTACTCCTTTGCATTAAAAAAAGTCAGCTGAATACATTTGCGCATCTAACCTCACTAGAGAGGCTTTTTATGCTGGGCGGATTATGCTGGAGGGACTGTATATCCGTTCTAGCCTAGTGCAAGTGGCCAAGGATCAGTCCAGCTGGCTATTTTGCTTAGTGTGCTGCAGCTGCAACCACATTCTGGATAAGCAGGGGCAGATAATAAAGACATAATGATACGTTACAACTGATATTGCTCATTATAAACTCTTGCAATTACATACTGAGATCAATTTATATACTGAGATCAAATATCAGGACAACAAATCAGCCAATTAGTGTCATCCGTTTTATGACACAAATTTACTTCCAAAGCTCAAAAGATGAAAAAAACGGGCATTTGTTGTATAACTTCGGTGTAGTATCATTTGATTTTATGCATTTTGGCTTTTATGCTCAAGTCAATAAAAGCCAATAAAGTTAATGAACCGACAAAAACAAATGTGCAGAGTAAAACATCTGCAGCTATAGCACCACAACAAAGCTATTAGTTGTGCATTTGTGGTCAATCCAGACCCGCATGCCTTCCCAGATTCAAGTGACTTTCATTGATCTGTTATTAAACAAAGCAGCAGTCAGCTATCTCTCTCTCAGAGACACACACACATACAGCAGTCCATCTTCCACACAGGCTGATCAACTCTTGGCAATATGACTTTGAAACACCAGGGGGAAGCATAGATCCACGACAGAGGCTTGAAAGAAGAGTGGGAAGAAAAGAGGTGACAGAGGTAGGAGCTGATCGAATGAAGGGTAGAAGATAACGGACAGAGAGAGAACAACGACAAATGAAACTAGAATCAGAGCCAGCGTGTAAGGCTGCAGTTTAGACTAGATATACAGATAGTGACAACTTTCAAGTTGAAAGGAATTTAATAGGTGGGGACCAAGGATTAGCGTCACCAATTCAATATCTGTTGAAATGTGAGATCTCGTCACAGCCTCCCGTTCTGTGTCAGTTATGATGTTGAATTATGGCCTGACGAGAGCTCTTGTGGAACATTATGACGACACAGTGAAGTTGACCTTTTTCATACCAAATGTCATCGCTTCATTACTTGATCTTATTAGACATTGGTGTGAAATCTTGTAATTAGTGAATGTATTCTCACATTATAGTCAAAAACATGCTCTGTGAGATCACACTGAACTTGACCTTTGACCACCAAAAACTTAAACACAAACACAATCCTAAAAACACAATGCTAACAAAAGAAAAAAAAAATCAAAGAAGAAAAAAAGGATGAATAGACGGTGAAAGATCTATTTGTTGTGAATGTTCTAAAAGCTGACTCAAAAAAATGATGAAAAGTCTGAACGTGTGCAAATGAAACATGCGTTTGCGTGTGTGACATTTGAAAATGGATGTGTCTGCATCTTTGTCTTAATAAGAGATGTGCAAAGTACCGACTCCCAAAGAAGCCTCAAGAAGAACGACACTCAATGCACACAGAATAAATTCAGCCCAAAACCAAGAGGCACAGTAATGATACAGAATAACCAGTGATCCTGACTAGTTCATTAAGCAAATTTAATTAAGATAATTATAGTGCTAATTAGAAAATATTTTTGGTCTAATTAGAAAATATTTTTTGTCATAGCATCTTTCATAGTATGTTTCATTAATAAAACGTTCATTTAGGATTACTCTAAATTAAAAGCTTGATTCATTTTACCACTGAACTCCACAACAAGCTGCAAAAATAGAACAACAGGTACTTTAGAGTCTAGTTTAAGACCTGCTTCCTGGAACTCTCATTTAAGCTGCTTTTTGGATTCCAAACCCTCCTGAGGAAAATATCTGACTTATTACTGGCTAAATGTTGCACTGTGTTTACCAGCTTGTCTCTGAATATGTCCATCAAATGCATATGGAAAGCTTTATGACTGAAAAAAGGTGTCTGCTGCAGCAAAAAAAGATGCTAAAACACTGAAGAGCTGCAATTTGGCAACCCCCTGTTGGATCATAACCACTAGCTGCCCCTTTCATATTGCAATCACTCAATAATTCACTGTTCATATGAAAAAACAATGACTCCTGTGGCTTTAAGCATATAAAAGCTATGATATGATTTGCAATAAAAGGTATTGAGTTGGACAGGTTTAAATATTGACTACAAGACAATACTCATACAGACACACACAGGTCACACAACTGTTTACATAGAAGGTCTATATTAAAAATCTGTGAATGTATTTTTGACTGGTTTAAGCATTGGTGGCACTTTGTGTTACTTTGCTGCTTATGTATGGCAGTGGTTTGTGGTGTTCATGTTGCACTTGTGTTAGTATCTGTCTTGTTGATGTGGAAACACTGTGGTTATTTCTTCAACTCCACAGTTGGATATTGCTTCAAAAGTATTCCCTCAACGATACACACAAATACAGAAATATTACTGAGGTGGAAAGACAAGTGAAGAAGCGATTGTACATTCAGCAATAAAACACTCATCAAATATTTATTCTGTAGTAAAGGCAGAAAATCAGATTTTTAAAGCTTCCTTTGCTCATTTAGTGCGAGTGTGAATGAGAGGGGAACAATGATAGTACAAAAAATGGAAAATTAGAACGTGAATGGAGCAAGTCTCAATGTGTATGAACTGAATGGACAATAATCAGTCAGCTGATTTTAAACAAACAAAAAGAAATGTTCAATAAAAGAATCAAAAATTAAGCACAGATGCACTTATTTCCCACCACAGCCTGAGTATAGTATAGTAAAGTATTCTTTTCAGGTTGGAGCCAGAGCCAGAACTAGAACTTCAAACCTTGTGGCAGTCACATCCATAAGTATTTGCATGTGACTGAAGTGCAGACTTTAAGCTTAAGTTTAGATATTACTGCAGTTTTTATATATAATCCCTCATTTTCAAAGGCACAAAATTAAACTTGCAAATACAATTGGATAAAAATCCTTTGGAGTCGATGATTGCCTGAAGTCTAGAATCCATGGACATCACTAAATGCTGCGTTTCCTCCCTGCAAGGTCTCCTACTACAGCTGCCTTCAATTAATGCATGCTTAAAAGTCATTGAGGAATATCTCATTTCTTTGCCTTGAAAAGCTTTCGGGTTGGGTCATTATTAATTTGCATTGTGAAGACTAATCTAAATAGTATTCTAACATTTCATCATCCCGCTACTTCTATCATCAATAAACATGAATGCCCAGGTTCCACTTGCAGCCATGCATGCCTATGCAACAACACTGCCTACACCACGTTTGACAGATGATGTGGTATTCTTCAGATCATAAGCAGTCCTTTCTTTTTCCATATTGTTCTCTTCCCATCATTCTAGTGCAAATTAATCTTGTTTTCATCTGTTCAAAGAATTTTTTCCCCCCAAGAACTACAAGCTCTTTCAGCTGTTTTCTGGCAACTCTAATCTTCTTGTTATTAACTTTAAACAACTCTGGGAAAAAATTCTGTCCTCATGCACTTTTAGTTTTTTCATTGATGGTCTTATAAGGTGTTTTCTCTTTTACCTGCCTGATTGTGAGGGAACCAACCTCATCTCGTTAAAACACTGGTCAACTGTTCACCGACTTTCATGCCTCTGAAAAAGGTGGACTATGTACCCTGTACAAATACTTGTAGACTTGGCTGTACATGATTATCATTGTGCTAGGTAAAGATCAAGGTATGATTATCAGTGTTGGTCAAGTCACTTGAAAAAAGTAATTAGTAACTAATTACTGATTACTTCTCCAAAAAAGTAATCCCATTACTTTACTGATTACTTATTTTCAAAAGTAATTAGTCACTTTTTAAAAACATGATACACAACCTGAGTACTTAATAGAGCAATAGACCTTTCAGCCCAATTCTATTTTTTCTGCATAATCCATCATATAAAATGTGATCAAATGAAAAAGTCTCTTTTTAAAAACTGTTTTATTAATTTTAATCTTTTAACTTTATGCACATTGCATCAAGCAAAAATTAAATTTTATGCAAGAAGAAATTTGTTTAACATTTAAACCTATTTTCTGCATACTTCGGCATATAAAATAAAATAATGTTTTGTGTTTACACTCACTCTTTCAAATAGATGCAAGTAAAACAGCGGAAAATAAATAAAATCAAAGACTCAGCGGCACTAAGTCCTGTCGCTCTTAAATCTATTTTCACCTGTTGAGCAGGAGTGGGGCAGGTGGAGGTTTGCCCGGGGCCGCAGCGGTCATGTCAGTGGGAGGATCCGGGGGTTTCTCTGTGAATTTCACATTCCTGTGGCGGCGTGCTAGGTACTTGCTCAGAAGTTTAGGGGGTTTTTTTTCGCTGTAAAAAGAAGTTTTCTTCCCACGCAGTGTACAGTGGACGCTAATGTTTTTGTCATTTTTTACAGAATCAAACTCAAAGTAAGGTCAGTGCTTCCACGCTTTAAACGCTGCACGGTCATACTCTCTCCCACACTACATATATTATCCATTGTTGATCTGCACACTCCAACACTGTTACCACGAACGTCGCATGCGCTTACGTCATTGTCATGAGACACTTGTGCAAACAAAATCACGGTTTAGTAACGCAGTAACGCAGCGTGCTTAAGGGAAAGTAACAGTAATCTAATTACTTTTTTGCAACAGTAATCCCTTACTTTACTTGTTACTTGAAAAAAGTAATAGGATTACAGTAAATGGTTACTGCCCATCTCTGCTGACAACACAAAGAAACACCAAGTGAAAAAAAAATGCAATATGAAAACAAGCCATAATAATTATGAGCTAAAAACTGAATAAAACAAGCCAATCAAGTGTGAAATTGTCTGAGTATGTAAATGTATTCCATACTCCAGTGATAAGTGGCAACAAAAAAAACACTTGTTATAACACAAGTGAATGCAACTCAATCCCAAGTGAAGGACCTGCCTGGCCTGCCTCATCAACGGGCTTCTCTCTCCCTCCCCTCATGCTGCCCTTCTCTTTCTCTGAGTCTCTCCATCTCTTTCTACACCAGCAAACTGAAAGAGTGAATTTAGCTAAAGGGCATATCATGACTGGTGGGAAAAATGTATTTATGAGACAAGCCAATGCTTTGAAACGGGAGTCTATTGGAGCCAGCACATAGCACCAACTTGTTTCTGACAGAATGCATTCAAAAACACCTTCAGCTATGACTGTGAAAGGGATGTAAAACATCACAGAAATGAAGGACATGCATCCCTGCAAATATGAACAGTACTTCACGCCAGCTTGTATGTAGTGCCTTATGCTTTCCTATGAGATGCGAATAGACGTTGCACTAGCGCCCTTTCATTGGACTAACCCCACACCACCTCCAAAAAACAGTTCACCTTGAGGCTTTTATCCCTGTCAGAGAGTGCAAGTGATAAAATAGTGTTGAATTTCAGCAGAGGGAACTTCAAAGTCAAGATGTGCCTTGAGTGTCGCTAGTTATGTAACATACATTTCAGTAAAGGGTTTATAACATGACTGCAGGGCCACAGAACAAGGATTGGGGTCAGAGTAGAAGCAAACACCAAAACAATGAAAAGACAACCCCAAGGACACATGCAAACACATGGATGCACAAAAACAGTGATTTAACGACACCTCCACATGCCTCACATATTTTTTGCCCTGCACTAGCCTATACAAACCAAAGGTGCATACACATAATGCTCCAAAAAGTACATGCTGTAATAACCGCATGTACATTTATCTTGCACAATGTGGCAGCAGGTCTTAAAGGGAGGCAGCAACATATCCTTCCTTACTGTCAAGTTTAAGTGTGTAAGGAAACTTGCTGTTTATGCCAGGTTCTGACCAGATGGCACACGAGCACTGTTTCTGCAAATCAAAATCCAACAAGTTATTAACTCTCAAGTTTCAGCGTGACTTATGGCTGTTCGCAGCCAGTTTCAATTAGAAGTGTGTCTAAAAGCCTCCAGTGATGTTGAGTTCTGGGCTTTACATTTGTCATTTGAGGTGAAGATGCAGTAGTTTTGGAGCAGCTTTAACAGCAGAGCAGATGGGCTGAGTTTTTTCTCTGCCGGATGAGCAACAGCATGGTAGTGGGAGGATGCTTCTAACTCGCTCTCACTTCTGTTTAATCTCTTATTTTCTCAATCTGTTGCTGCATGTTTTCCTATCTGTATCAGTCTATATGCTGCAGTGCAAGGGAGAAGTTTAACCACATGAAACCAGAAGGTACTGCATGACTACAAATGCCTTCTCTGACTTGCTCTTGCATAGAAACACCATTTTTTTCTTGGGTATCTTGAGTACAGAAATCAACAAGTGAATAGTTAACAGCTTTTATTTGGTCAGGCATAGCTACAATTGCCATAACTAGTCATACTGGTGCATAATTTAAACTCTGCTAGATTTCTTTGTGTAACTGTGACATGTGATGTGTTGAGAGCCAGATGGCCATATCTGAAGCAAAACACTAGATTCACAGACCTGTTTCTTTCTACCAGTGGTGCAAAAGGTAATCAGCTCTTTTACATAATGAAATAACTAATTGTGAAAAGAGAGTGCAGTCATACACTATGGTAAATGGCTATTACAATATTATAGCACAAGTGTCAAGTTGTTCTTTTGCCCCTCTCCACTAAGTTTAAGTTGTAAAAAAAAATATCTTTCAGATATGTCTGACTGAGAAGGAGAAAGGGAAAGAGTTAAAACCCTTCGTGAACTAATTTGCGTTCAAATAAAATGACAAGCTGCTGTGTAAAGACGTAGCAAAAAACAACATTTATAACAGTGTAGGGAAGTGTGCGTTCGTCATGCAAATGACTCAGACATGCATGTGTGTGCTTGTGAGAGTGAAGGAACGAAAACAGGACTAAATTACATTCAACTGTAAAAGAATTTTTTGGAAATTAAACTGATCATATAGGGCGAGTGAAAAATTTGCTTCCCTGTTCATTTCCCTAATGTAGAACATTTTCATTTGTAATATGTATTACTCTACAACTTGGCATCACGGTTGATTTAGACACAAGCCACCATCATGAGATTAAAATGCACTTGGAAATCTATTAATTGATCCAGTAACTGAAGGCAATATTTTAAATTAGATTTGATAAAAAATGTGTTCCCCAAGGATTCTTCAACATCCAACTTTTGGATGAGCTTTAATAAACTGTGTGTTGCTGGGTCAACTTCAGTGAACACCGTGTTCCCAATTACAAGACTCTAACTCCTCTAAATTAACTTTTAAAATAACTGACTGCAAGCTTTTATTTTCAAATGTCATAATACCTGAAGAAATGCGAAATTATATCATCTCCTTTATTGTAATTTCTGTGGAAATCTCAAACTGTAAATGAAAATAACAGTGCTGAACTTTCACCAGCACAAATGTAATAAATACCTTGAAAGCTAGAAGTGCCAAAAGGTTCATTTTGACTTATTTACATTTTTAAAATTACTCAATTTATATGAAACTCCATTATCTAACATTTCACCACTTTTTCTAAAAATGAGTTTATTTATAATGTAGTTAATTTTGGGGCGTATGGGATAAAAAGGAACTGCCAACAGAGTTAACCCCCACAGAAATCAATGGGAAATGCTGCACTCAACAATGTGTCATGCTTGGCTGGCTAGAAACATGTATTGTTTACAGAGATTAGTACATATAGGCTGCTATATAATAACCTAGAGGTAGCTAGATGTCACCAATGCTTTGGCTAATTATGACTCTGGATGTGACTAATAGATAAAAATATATAGGGGAGTGAAGTTGAAATAAAAGATGAATAACTATTGCACGACTGACTAAATCTCTCTGGGTATTCTGGCTTCTTCCTACAGCTAGTGGGGTTTGGTTAATTGGTGATTCTAAATTGGTTGTAAGTGTGAAATTGAGCATGAATGGTTGTGGTGACCCTGTGACAGGCTGGCACCCTGTCCAGGGCGTACCCCACCTCTCACCCTATGGTAGCAGGGATAGTCCCCCACGATTCTTAATTGGAAAAATGGAAGAAAATGGGTAGAAAGATGAATGGGTCGGGTAGGTGAGGGAGTGTGTGATTGGAAACATAAAGAAACAAGCAGGTTGCTGGCTATGTAGAGAAGCCAAACAGAGCACAGCACAAAGAGTGGAGAACTAATCTGAGCAAATAAAGAGCGAAATTTGGAGCAGAGCAGCTAAATTGGGATTGGTTTTGGAGTTGAACATCAGCATTGAGGAAGGCTGCACACTAGGGTGGGGTAGTGTTGTAGATTGAGCAAGGCTCTTGGATGACATAATAAACACTCACTGTTCTACTTTAACAGATATTAATTTATTTAAATGCATTTCATATTTTATTGTGGCCAACTGTGTGGTGTGTATTAAATTACAGGCAGTGACCTGCTTCACTTTCAGTGATGTGTTCTTAATATCTTCTTTATTTTTACTCAATTAATACCTCACATTATACAAAATTATGTTTTACTTCTTTATAATGTTCTTCTTATACAATGATTAAATTATTGAAATGTGTCAAGCCACATGCAAACTGGTCCCTTGTGGACATTATAGGCTTCGGTTGCCTAGGTGACCCTCTAATGTATTTGCTAGCAGGTCATATGTCATTCAACAGTATATTCTCACTGGTAATTTGCCTAAAGGTTTTATCTGTTTATCTGTTTGCATCGCCAGTAGTTATTATATCAGTAACAGCTTGGGGTTGCTAAATATCATTCACCTTCTATGGACTCTCTAGTTATTCCTGTTTGTTGTTCCTGTTTGTTGTTCCTTTGCATATTATTAAACATATTTCAACTTTATGATCTGTAATGAAATAATATGATAATCATGAAATCACATAAACTCTTTGTAAATCTAATAAAACCCCCCAAAGTTCTTGTTTGAAGTACTTATTTCGTAAACTCATAGTTACAACTAGAAGACTGGTATTGTTGCAGTGATTCTAGGGGTTTAGAATGTTGGTAGTTGTAGTGTTAAGAAACAAACCTGCATTAATGGCTTTTGACGGCTTTATTGTGAATTTCACTTTTGATATTAGGATGAATACATGCCTTGACAGTTCAGTGTGGTAAACAGCTCTAATCCAATTCAAAGTTCCTACAAAGTTGCTTTCATCCAGCCTGCTCTCAGTTTACCTTCAACAAAACTTTCAAGGTTGTTGACTTCAGGGAGGATAAAGCAAAAAAGAAAAAAAACAGAAACCCTCTTCTGACACTGACAACACTCCATCTCCGTTAATGAAATCACTGAGTCTTGTCCAAGTGTGTGCTGTACCTGGAGAGAGGCCATGAACATCACTTTTGTCTGCGTTGCTCTGACTCATCTCCATTTTTTTTTCCAGTTACCTCAGCGCTCCGTCATCCCTAGCTCTATTCCTCATCACACTGAGTGTGCCAGAACCATGTGCTTTAACTAAATGGGAATTTTTGAAGCTGTAGTTTTTAGTGTAATTGTACTGGATTAGATGATTTAGATGCATTTTGGTGCACATTTTTCATTTGATAATTCTCTGTATAGCATGTCCTCACATACGAGCACAAATTATTTTTTGACTGCTTGGGGAGGTG
>VUQG01044399.1:8661-30796 GCA_015106755.1 Etia nguti
TCTCTATCTCCCTCTCTCTCTCTCTCTCTCTCTCTCTCTCTCTCTATATATATATATATATATATATATATATATATATATATATATATATATATATATATATATTTATATATATAGTAGATGAAAGAGGGAAATGAGATTTTGAAATGGGTCACTAAGTGGAAAGGAAATCCACTTTTATAGTTAAAATGTTGTTGTAGAACACATAGAGCCAATGTATTTTAGGTTCATCTTACACTGTAATGTGTTGACTCCTAAACTAACGTCAGTGAACCATTCAGCTGTTGTTTGTGCATAAAATGTTCACAGTGGGTGTAGATCTTACATAAAATGTAGAAAAGCTCACAAAGAGAGACTGTGTACTCTTCATCCATACTCTTTTCCAGTTAAAAGTATTGATTATGACTAATAAGCACATACACAGCCACTTTTTTTGCTCCAGTTTTGCTGTTTTTTCTTGCCCATATTATGTTTCTGCTGACCTTTTAGAAAGACGGTAGGCACTTACAGGAAGGCCTAATAGCTTTGGAGATGACATGTCTATTTAGACAACATCAGCAACGCCCCGGTGTTTAACATACCATGGCGATTCGAGGGATAAATGCAACACTGTCATTTATAATGAAGACGTAATTTGGCTGCTCTGAACTATTTTGTTTAATTTTTTATATATAGATTTATTTATTGTCCAGGTACACCCTGGACAGACTGGCAACCTGTCCAAGGTGTACCCTGCCTCTCACCCTGTGGTAGCTGGAATAGGCTCCATCTGGAGGATAAGTGGAAGAGGATTGATGGATGGATGGATATTTAACTGATAATTACAAGACTTACAGGAGAAATTATACACTGTTTTTTTTCTTTGAGATTCGTTATGACGTGTGGCGTCGACTCCTGAAGACGTTCTGGGCAGTGGTTGTCGGTTACTCCATGGTGGTGTTGATAGCCATCTACATGTACCAGTTCAGAAGTGTGTCTGGGCTATTCAGACAAATCATGGGGATGTCAGAGGAAGGGTGAGTCTCATACAGTATTGTGCGGAAGTCTTTAGAAACTTCTTGATTCTTTAAATTTTGCTAGGCAAATGGAAAATAGATGCTGCAATTTATTGAAACATGTGCAAGCACATATGTAAATACGGTAAAAGACAATCTCTGATGTGCTGAAACACTATCCGCTCAAAACACATGAGGGCTATAGGTTTGAGGCTGCTGTCGGGGTTGGGGGGCCTCTGGCCTTTGTAGTTGTTGAGGGCTTGGATGCCTCTCCACACCTTCTGGCAGCTGGTCTGTGAGGAAGTCCTCTATCCTCTTCCCGTAGGCCTCCTCGACCTGTTTGATGCTCCTCCTTAGGTTGGCTCTGGCAGTGTTGTACAGAGAGCTGTCCCTCAGCTTGAAGGCTGAATTACTAGTTCTGATCAGAGCCTGTACTTCACTCATCATCCAGAGTTTTCGGTTAGGAGAAACCCGGATGGTTTTGGTCACTGTCATATTCTCTACACAACACTTAATGTAGAAAAAGATAGACTGAGTTTTTGCCTAGTTATGTGTAAACACGACACTGGTTTATACCTTGAGTTTGGTCCTTTTTTATGTTTGAATGATTCATAGGTCAGTGGCTTAATAAAGAGAAAACGTTCCTCTGAAATGGTTAGGTACAAGGAGTGGACTGAAAATGAGTGAAAAAGCAGGCAATGTCCGAAGAAAAACATTGAAAGACCTTGAGAAAGCCTGGAAAACTATTGCTCAAGAGCACTTTAAAACATTACAAGGTCTGACTCCTAGGAAGCAAAATATAAAGAAATGAGGGGTGTAGACTCGAGTCTTTTGCGTAGTACTATATACTCGTGTTAGGTCGTGAATTGTTACTCATTTATTTAATTTTGTTAGTGTTAGGAGCCTTTTTGATATGAAGCAAGAAGATTCTTTGTATCTGTTTAATTTATCTTTGTAGCAGACCTGGCTCTTTGTTATAAGGTTGTGTGTTTTTCTCCTGTGTGATTCTCCAGTCTTCGTGACCTGGGTCTGGAACGGTACGACACGGTGGAGCTGTTTGCACGCATTCTGCTTCCTGCTACGTTCCTTTTGGCTTGTATCCTCCAGCTTCATTATTTTAACTCTGACTTTCTGACTCTCACTGACCTGGACAACGTACCTGTCAGAGAGACTTCCAGGTGAGAGAGCAGGAATGTGTGCAGGGAGAGATCCTGCTCAGAAAAACATTCTGTCATTTGACTTGGATATGAACAAGGAGATGTGGTGCGTTATATTGAAAGGAACTTAAACAAATGAGGCAGTCATGTATGTCAAAACAGGATAAATCTACTTAGAAAATATAAAAATATATTACTTTTATTTTATTTTGTTAATGAATTATAGGTTTCCCCCTCTCTAGATAAATGAAATAACCTTTTTTGTGGATGCTCTTATTGTGGTTTTTGTATGAGGTGCAATAATAAAAGCTCTGTGACTCCTTGAGAACATCTTACCAGATGTAAATTCTTCCCTTCAGGGAAGAACACCTGAGCCAGAACACCTGCACACCTGAGCCATAGTTGAATTGTAGCCAGAGTCCTAACTCATTACCACGAATGATCCTTGATGTAAAAGTCAGGTCAGTTTGGCACAGAAGTTAATGATTGTGTTCTGCAAGATTTTGAGGTTCAAGGTGAAATCGCAGCTGCTCAAGTACTACTCGTCGTAAGAGGATGTTAAAATTGTAGCATCACTGGGTACAGTCGAAAGATGCACAACAACACAACTTTGAAGGGGAGTTTTTAGTTTTTTTTGTTTGATTTTGTTAAGGGAAATGTTGATAAGTCGTGTGAAATGTTTATGTTCTGGTTGAATAGAATAATCCTTTAATTGTCCCACAAGGGGAAATTTGGGTATTTGGGAAATTTGGGTATTTGGTTGCCTACTGACTATACTATATACTCTGTGTCTCATTTGTCCTTTTCTTTGTACAGAGAGGAAGAGCTCATGAGTTCAGTCAGTGAGATATCTGACACGTAAGTGTAGCATTTATCCTTTTATAAATTTTTTGTTGTACGTTCAAATACTTTGATAGTTTGTACAAAGATCCACCACAATTGGCCGCATCTCACACGGCTCATTCACTGCCTGTGGAAAAATCTGTGTTTGAATCAAAATGAACTTTCTTTAAATGGTGAGAACATTAGATTATGTTTCAGTTACATGAAAATATTAAAAGTCAGGCAATAATAAAGTAGTCTCTGGCTATGCTTTGAGGTAACCAAAATATTACAAACACTCTCAATATTCTCATTTCATCCTAGGATCAAAGAAAACATTCAAAAGCTCCAGAAAAGGTAAGTCTTCATTGTTGTTTTTAAAATTATTGTCTTCATACTGTATTTTATTAATTTGGAATATAATTTATTTGGATGAAAAGTTACTACCAATACTTGGATATATAACAACCTGTAAAACTGGCATGGGATTTGTTACTGAATTCCTGAAGTTTTTTAGTCAGATTTTCTTTAAATGAAACACGCTCATTGTGGTTGGCAGGCTTGTGAAGGAGCAGGTGGGAAATGGTAAAAGTCAGGAGACTCTGGCCAGCATTGGACAGCAAAGCTCCTCAGAAAAAGGGGCGGAGGAGCAGGAGGAGGAGACAGGAGAAGGTAACTGGGAAAATAAATATTAATGGGACTATAAAACAACAGTATCTGTAACAACAATTTTTTTCATTAACAAGCTGGCACAGGTTGTTGTTGTTGTTGTTGTTTTTTTATGGGTGAAAATCATTAATTTTAGGTAGAATTTTACTCTATGAAACTCGGTGGCTTCCTAACAGTTTATATTGGCTCACATGCAAACATTACTCTTTCAGTTTAAAGCATTTGAAGTCTATTCACATGTTGTGATGTTTCCTCTTCAGATAACTGAGATTGTACTGTTACTGTCTGCGGCTGCAGCATTGATATAATCCAGTGTTAATGATCAAATTATGTCTGATGTCCTTTCCTACCGTTGCTATCATCTCCTCTTCTCAGAAACAGTGCACAGCAGCAGTGAGGACAAGTGGATTGTGATTGTGGATCGGGCGAGCCTGCTGCTCATCCAGGGTCTGTCGGGGCTTCGAAGGCTCCAGGAGCTGAGCTGGAGGCTGATGGAGCTCCACAGCCTCAAAATTGTGTCGTCTGGCATCATCTGGGTATCACTGCAAGAGGTGGGATGTTGGCTCTGATCATGTATGCATAAATTCTATAGGTGTGTAAATACAAGTTATTAAAGCAGCAACAAAAAAATATACCCAACAGTATTGATTTGCTTAGTGCTGATGTTGATGATCATAAAAAATGGGTACATTTAATTTCCAGCTTTTCTTCTTCTCTGTACATTCATATGTTAATAGATTTTAGAAACAGAAATTGTGACCTTCATTTGCACAGGTTTCACTGATGAACTTGCTTTTCCTGGTTCTGTGGGCGTTTGCACTCCCGTTCCCACGGTTACGACCTTTAGCATCCAGCATCTCTGCTGTGTGGGCATGCGTCATGGTGGTGTGCAAGATGTTTTACCAGCTCAAAGTCATCAAACCCCTTGATTACTCCTCTAACTGCACTGCTGTGAGTTTTATGTATTTATAAGTCTCTGGAGATTGGATTAAGTGGCTCATGTCTGTGTTATTGGGGTTTTTTCCGCTTGTATTCTGTGGTAGTGCAGTTTTACTGACCTTACAGCAAGAAGGTTCTGTGGTCAAACCTGCTAATGCATGTTAAGTTAATTTGTGATTGTAAATTTGCCATAGGTGTAGATGTAAGCATGGATGTCCTCTGTTAGCACTCTTATTTATTATTGACAAACTGTTGGGGTGTACCCCAGTGTCAGCTAGGATAGCCCCCCTCCCATCCTCAAACCCTAGCATGCCACTGTGTCACTCAGGGTTGTACTTATGTGGGATGTAATTTCTTCTAGTATGCACAAAAACTACAAACTTCAGTCACATGGTCCTGATATCATCTCTCATACTGAGGCACAAACAGGCTTTGATAATGAGTCTGACTCCCTTGTCCAGGGTTTACTTCCCTCCAACAGCTCGGGCCTGGATGATGGAGCAGAGCTGAAGGGAAACATGGTGGAGCTGCTGAGGAGGTCTATTCTCTACATCGAGCCTGTTGACCCCGTCTACTGGTGTGGAGCACTGCGCAAGTGTGAGGGCAGGATCCTCCCCTGTCTCAGAGTGAGCTGATACATGTCAAAGTTTGGTAACTGGAAAAAATTGTGATGTGGTTCCAACATTTAGAAAAGAGTGCACTTGCACATGCTTTTAAAAGCTCTTTTAAAGTGGATTACAAGAATGAAACTTCATTAGGGCAAAAATCTTTAAGAAATTTGGATTTCAGTTACTTGCAGTAGTTTTAATTAGAGAAAAGAATACTTTGATTCGCATACTATTATTATAGCGTTAATATAATTGTTGTTTTTTGGTGTTTTTTTTTTACTGTGGTAGAACCATCTGATGGTACTGGGTCTGCTGGTGTTCGAGGCCACTGTCCACCGCCACCAGCTCTACTTTCGTCTTCATAACAGCCTGAAGCCTCCACCCTTTAGCATTATCTTCCAAGGCATCACCAGGCAGCACCTGGATCACGGCATCCTGCCATGCATCAAGTACTTCATCAACTTCTTTTTCTACAAATTTGGACTCGAGGTACTTTTTCAGGCCTGCAGTGTTTGTTCTGTGTCTCTGTGTCACTTTGCACATCTCTGACTTCTTACCATGCTTGTACTGCTTCTTAGATCAGTTTAATCGTGGCAGTCAATGTGATTGGTCAGAGGATGGATTTCTACGCCCTGCTCCATTCCTGCGCCTTACTAGCCGTCCTGTCTCGGCGACGCAGGAAGGCGATTGGTGAAGTGTGGCCTAAATACTGCACATTTACAGCGGGTCTCATGGTGCTGCAGTATCTGCTCTGCATCGGCATCCCTCCTGCTTTCTGTGTTGGTAAGGACGTTTTTAATAGTTAGTAGCAGTTTTGCTTCCATGTCTTGAAAAAAATATATAAATAAACTTTCTAAGATAAAAAATGTAATCACCTAAATCACTTCAAAGGAAATATAAATATATATATATGAAAATAATCTGTGCTTTGCCTTTTATTCTCTTTGCTTGGTAGATTACCCCTGGAGAACAGCTGTTCACCCTTTGTCTTCTAATGTGATTAAGTGGTTTTACATGCCGGACTTTGCCATGAGACCCAATCCTTTATTCATATTCTGTGAGTTGATCTTCCAAGTTGTTATTTTGTTGATCTTCTTTTTCTCTTCTCTAATTCCCTGTGTCCATAAAACTTCTTCTGACTCCCATTTCTGTCCTTTTCCGTCTACAGATGACTACCTCCTGCTGCTCTGCTCGTCTCTCCAGTGGCACGTGTTTGAGGAGGAGAACCGAGCAGCGGTGCGACTGCTGGCCGGAGACAATGTTGAGATCAGCCGCAGTTTGGATCCTTGCTCCTTCAACCAGTTCATACCTGTTGACAACTTTCTTCATTGCAGGTCAGAAAGTTGTGTTTCAGTTTTTGTATCTTTTCTTTTTTCTGCACTTTCTATAACTAATCTTCAACTTCCAGTATGATTCTTAATTGTTGAAGAGTTGATATGTCTGTTTTTTCATAGCTGTCAGAGTATACTGATAACGTGTAATTCTGTTGTTCAGTTTATTTTCTTCTTATCTTTAACATGAATCACCCTCAATATCTAAATTTAGTGCTGATCAGAGCAGGAAATAGCCTGAACTCCGTAATCCAGCACTCTCATCAAACAGCTTCTTGTATTGTGGGTTAAACTGCATATGGAGAGCTGGGAGCCCATCACTCTGGTTTGTGGTCATTTTAGGAGCATTAAAGGGTTGAATTAGATTATTAATTTATGTGTGTCTCATTTCCAGGAACTTTTGTTAATGGGCTTTATTTCAGTCTTCAGATTTCTTGCTGTCCACAAAATATATTTCTGAAAATTCTCAGACAAAACCAAAAATTTTCCATGTGGCAAACACTAGTACTTCATGTACAATTTTACATTAAAATAAAGACAAGAAAGTTGACTCCCTGCCAGCTTAGAAGATTGCAGATACAAGTGGCGGAAACAAGCTGCTCTGTCCCTTAGTGATAGGTTTTAGTCATTCAGGGGCTCAGAGTAGAGCCGCTACTCCTCCACATTGAAAGAAGCCAGCTGAGGTGGGTCAGGCATCTGACAAGGATGTCTTTTGGTGCCTCCTGGATGAGGTGTTTTTCTCTACCTTGAGGAGGCTCCAAAGTAGACCCAGGACACGCTTGAGAGATTGTCTCTCTGAGCTGGACTAGGAATGCCTCGATGTTCCCCTGGATGAACTGAAGGAGGTGGCTGGAAAGAGGAAGGTATGGGCTTCTCTGCTTATGCTGCTGCCCCCAGGACTCAGTGCCGTGTATGCAGAAGAAGTCTGAATCTTCTGATTATGATGGCCACAAAATACATGAAAGTAGATTGAACTCTTTGTCCTACTACTCTTTGAACAAGCTCAGATTTAATCTAAATGATCGTCCTTCCTCTTGCTCTGCACCGTTCTCTCGCATGCACCATTACTGCTCCTCTTCTCTGATTGTTTTAATACAACTATCCGTCAACTCTCCCCTGCCACCTATATGATTGATTAATTAATTAATTAATTAATTAATGCCCTATTTGTAAAATTGCAAGCAAACCACATGAGCAAGAATTTTGAGGCTTGGGCTTCTTTGTTTCAACACACATTAGGGACAACAAAAATCTCAACGTATTTCTGTGATGAACATTTGGGCTATTTGCATTCGCAGACGACTGATCGCCTACTCAGAAGGAACACCCTTTTAAAACCCCGTCTGCAAACTTAAGAAATAAAGCCGTCATCACACATGTACTTTGGACAATGCTGGAAGATTTGATTCAGTTCGATTCAATGGAGCTGCCAGAAAAGTGTGCAGAGAAGGCAGGAAGCCTGATTTGGCTTACTGTAAATTCACCAGACAGACTTTGTACTAAGGAGCTAGCAGGTTAATGACTGATAAAAGAAAGAACTTGCTTATTTGTTTACACATAATAACACCACATCATGTTCCATTATGTTGATGTGCGTGAGTGATGTCAATGACCACAGGGAGCAACTGAGGCCTCACATCCAGACAGAAGCAACATTTAGTAAAGAGCTCATGATTTTTATTAAACATATAAACAGAAAACAAAACATAAATCAATGAATCCTCCCCTGTCTGTTCACATCCATGCATTTATTCATTGTACTACAACTGGACTGAATATTTTCTGCAATGCAAGTTTTAGTGTTATTACTAACTCTGTTTAGGCATGTAGTATTCCCATGCTAAACTGCAGTAATTTTGTAAATTACTATTAAATGTCCTTGTTTCCTTGGTGTGTTGAAAAGCCTGGAAATATAGAATAAAATCTCCCGCTACAAAATCTCCAATTTCCCCAGTCAAATTTTTGTACCACTCTGGGTAGATAAATATAAATAATTTGAAAGGAGACAACATAATCTCTAAACTTTAATGATAATGAGTTTCCGAAGTGTCAGGCTGCACTTCAGAGGCCAGTTGTTTAGATAGAGGGCATGAAGAGGTGGCCGAGTTCATGGTAGAAGTACAGGGTGAAACGTGGGGATGCAAAGACAAATTGCTCCTTCAAAAATGGTGTAATGTATTCAATTAAATCCATAATATAACATCATAAGCCTGTACAGTAAATATGGATAGCATGCACTTTAATAATAAACTTTTTTCTTTATCTTAATGTAAATACAGAGAAAGATGAAACTACAACTACTAAATTGTAGTTTACTAAAACTAAACTAAAAACTAGAATTAGATGTAAAAAAACCCAAAACAAAACATTTGAATAAGGTTTAATAAAAATAAAAACTAGACTCTTGAAAGACATCAAAATTAACTAAAACATTTTGTGAATTTGGAAATCAAATTAAAATCAAATCAAAAAATAGTGGAAGTTTTAATATTTGTTTGATATAATTGATCATTTGATTTTATCACAACGTGCCTAATGAGGCAGTGATGGACGTGTTTATTGGGAGTCTGGATGTCTGTAAGACTGTGAGTCAGTGTTTTTATTGTATTACTTGTACTGATTTTCCTAAATCCTGCCTCTAAAATATGCCATCCTCTATTTGGCGTCTAAAAATAAAAACTAATAGAAAATACAAAACTAGATTAACTCTAATGCTTACATATTTTCTATATCGATGCTTTGGCATTGTAATGTTTTGGCAGTATGTTTTGCTTTCTTTTTAAACTGAAGATGTGGTCTCTGTTTTGTCCTCAGGTGCTATCTTGATATGGTGAAGGTGTTTGTTTTCAGCTACTTCTTTTGGCTGGTGCTTTGTCTCATTTTCATCACTGGCACGACGCGCATCAACATCTTCTGTCTCGGCTACCTGGTGGCCTGTTTCTACTTTATGTTGTTTGGAGGCAGCGTGCTGATGCAGCCAGTCAGAAACATCCTGCGGCTGTGGGACTGGCTCATTGGGTACACCTGCTTTGTGATCGCCATGAAAAACCTGCTGTCTGTAAGTGACCGTACCATAAAGAAGTTCAGACGTTGTGTACAGAATAATTTAAGATATGTAGCTAATTATTTTTTAAGTATGCATCACTGATGAACACCTCTTTTTGCCTTTCTTTCAGCTGGGTTCTTGTGCCTACCTGGACAGCCTGGTGAAGAACAGCTGCTGGCTAATTCAGGCCTTTAGCATGTTTTGCACCATCAAAGGTTATGACGTCCGTAAGTGTCTCTAACAAGGATATTTAGTCATGATTTGTGTTAGGGAGAAAAGAATGTGCCAGAATTTCTGATGCTATATTTACACTCAAAGCCACTTTATTAGGTACGCCTGTTCAACTGCTCATTAAATCACTTATCTAATCAGCCAATCACATTGTAGCAACTCAATGCATGACCTGCTGAAGTTCAAACGTAGCACTAGTTTGGTTATGAAAGGTATGAAACAGTATATGACATAAATAAGTAATCATTAAACAATAATTTTGACTAAAATGCAACTGAAATATATAAAATCAAAGGTTCATTTGTTCAAATAATTAACAATTAAGGAAAATGTCCTTGGGATAAACTGAATGTATACCAGTAATAAGTCACTTTCATTTGACCAGATTCTATTAAATGTAACATTTTACATTGTACTTTGTAACAAAATTACACTGAAAATTCGCAAGTAATTCAATTAGTTAAAGTCAAAAAATGTTTTGACTGTGGTGTGTCACAACACGATGTGCCCGTGTTGTGATGTCTGCTTCCAGCAAGGTAACGTTCCTTGTCACAAAGCTCAGATCAACATGATCAACATAAACATAACCATGAGTTTATTGAAGATGACAATGAGTTCACTGCACTTATTTGGCCGACTGTGGAGGCCATTTAATTACAGTAACTCATTCTAGTGACTGTGGAGGCCAATCCAATAAAGCACCTTTGGGATGTGGTGGAACGGGAGACTCACATCATGGATGCAAAATTTACAAATCTGCACCAACTGTGTGATGCGATCCTGTCAATATGAACCAAAATACTTCCAGCACCTTGTTGAATCTGTGCCATGAAGCGATAAGAGAGTTCTGAAGGCAAAAGAGGGTCCAACTAGCAAGTGTGTACTAGTCTGTGTAAACTATATGTTTTATTATACATGAACTGAGTTTGTGAGCTGAGCTGTGTAATTGTCACAGTGCTGAAATAATAATAATCTGCACTTCTTTATAAGCATCATTAAAAAAAGAAAAAACTTGATAGAAAATTACAAATTAGTTTTTATGTTGACATTCAACATTTTTTAGATGTTTTACAACTCTTTTTTACAGCTCTGTTATAATTTTCTTTTTTATTTTTATATTTACACATTATTTGGCAGGTTAAAATGATCATTTTAACCTAAAATTAAAATCAAAGTCATTATTCTAGTCAACAGAGGATACAGAAACGTTTGCTGTCATGTAAAAGTTTGTTAAAATCTGCTGTAAATTCTTCAGACATATTTCTCCTACCCTGTGTGGCTTTTAGCCGATCCCGATGATGAATGTGAGCTGCCGGCGGGTGAAGCCGGCATCGTCTGGGATGCGATCTGTTTCACTGTCCTCTTGGCACAAAGGAGGGTCTTCCTCAGCTACTACTTCCTCTATGTGGTGTCTGACCTCAAGTCTTCTAAGATATTGGCCTCTAGGTCAGTGCTTCATTTTCAGGTTTAGCTCTATAACATACAGTAGTCTTAAAACTTTACACATAAGGTCAGTGAGTGGTTTGAAAACTTGAAAGTTTGATATGTTTTGTTGGATAAATCTAGCTTAAGTGTAACGCTTAAAATATAAAAGAAAACCAAAGACACAAGAATTCAGCAGAAAGCGCTCATTCATTACACACAGTTTCCTAACAATAATTTCCAGTAATTTTCCTGGAAAGAACAATGTGATTTGGTCCTAACTGCAAGGAAAATGTATTTCTGCATGTTTGTTTGAGGTGCTGTGAGTTTACTAAGGCTGTCAAGGCTATGCTAGAATGACCAAACTACAGTTTATTTTTTCTGTTTTTTCTGTTCTGTTTTTACAACATAGTAGCTGTAAAAAGACATCATTAATATCTTAGGCTAACTCATTTTACATGGTGGGTCAGATACTACCCACTTTCATCCCGAGTAGGCCAGACCAGTGAAACTTTCTTTTCTTTGTGTTTGTATACAGAAGTTTATTTACACATTTAATTGCTGAGATATCTTAATATAAGAAAAAGAGCAGTTTCAACAGTATGTCTCAGTTTTGCTGCATAACTAAGAAGTGTTACTCTGCTAAATGAAAGAAATCTGTTGCCAAGACTCTTTAGACTTAAATTGTAAGAATTAAATGTGTAAAACATTGCCCAGACTGTCCTGTAATAATTGGACCGGACTGGAGTCTGCGCTGGGCCAATTTTGTCACACATTTGGGGCCTTATGTTTGACACCCCTGCTTTAGAGTCACAATGTAAACTTAGTGTGTTAATGTAAAAACAAACAAACAAACAAAAAAGTAAAAGCTAAAGAAGCAGTTAATGTCCCTGTCCATCTTGACCTTGAAGGGGTGCTGAATTGTTTGAGGCCAAAGTGAAAAAACAGGTAGCAGCCCGACTGGAGATGGAGAAGAAATCAGTGGAGACGCTGAAGAAACAGTAAGAACACTTACACTGAAACTATTAGTAATGGATCAGGTTTACAGTAAAGACCATCACACTTTACCTCTTCCTAAGCAGTAAGTTATAAACTAAACTTTCAGCCTTCTTCCTACAGGATGGAGAAGATCAAATCTAAACAGAAGAGTCGACCTGCACCACCAGAAGGACCTTCTGCTGATCAGGACCAGGTGACACCTGGTAATACAAGTGACTCTTTTTCAGTTTCTATTTTAAGCAAGAAAAACAGGCCAAATTCATACAGTAGAGAGAGTATGGTGAGGGATGTTTGAGGAGGGGGTTTAGGGTGCTTGTCTTTTTCTCTGTGATGGATGCGTTTACTTTATGGAAGCCAGTAAATATCATCAACACATAAACAAAACAAACTGTATATTCTAGGTGATGACGAGAAGGCAAAGAGAGACGCAGGAAAATGGTGGAAGCCCTGGGTCTCTCAGCCTGGAGGTGAGCAGGAGCCATAAACAGTATGAAAGAATGACAGTATTGGCAGGGGAAAGAGTGAAGACAATGCTGTTTCCTATCACTGGGTTATGTGCTTCACTACTTTTCTCAAGTTAGTCAGAGAAATGTTCTTAACCTGACAGTAAATGCAGCACCATGATTTTAGCCACTGAGCTGCTTCTTTAGAGTAGATCAGATGCCTTGTTGTGAGGCTCAGTGGTATGTCTGTGTGTGCATGTTGTTTTGACACTGCTCTGTTTAACGCAGTGGAAAACAATTGTGGCTACCACCTGTTTGAGAGTGACAGTGAGGAGGAGGAAGAGGAAGTTCCTGAGAAGAAAGAGGAAGAGCAACCACCAAAGAAGAAATCTGCTTTCCAGGTTAGAGCCAGAATGATCTGAGCCAAAACTAAAAGCAGTGGAGATACAGTTAAAATAATTAACATTTTTCCCCTTAAAGTGTTAATTTTGAGTTTTGTAGATGCAAAAACAATCTATGTTGTAAGATCAGTGGATGATCTGTGTGTCTTTGTCTTTTATTCTAGTTGGCCTATGAGGCCTGGGTCACGAGCTCCAAGAAAGCCTTGAAGGACCTGAAGAAGGAGAAGACAAAAATAAAGAAAGAAGAGAAGAAGAAAGCAAAGAGAGAGCTGCAGAGGCAGCAGGGTGAGAAAGGATCATGTGGTGTTTACTAGTGCTACTCTTATTAGTAGACATGTATGGTAACGTGGACTGTAACTGTAAAGACATCCTGTATCACAAACAGTTTGATGATGGCTCCTGTTCTCCAGGCATTGATAAAGCAGAATCCAGTGAGGATGAACCAGATGAAAGTGTTGTGGTGGAGGAGGGAGAGGAGAAAAAAGGTATACACTTCTAAGGGATGGAAATGTCCTAGTTCCAAATGACCCTCTGCTTGTTGTTGCAATGCAAACAGGAAGCATTAAAAGCAAATCAAATGCATGGAAAACCTTCACTCTAATTGGCTTACTGTGCTTTTACACATAACCTCTTGCAGAAAACATCCTGCAGCGCATCATCAGCACGATAAAGTTCAGCTGGGTGTTCCTTCAGTCTCTTCTTGATGACCTGACGGAGGGATTGAACTCATTTTGTAAAGACAACCTGGACATTTCCAAAGTGCTGCGCTTCGAGCGAGCGCTACTCAACCAGCAGCAAAAGAAGGTCAGCTGAAAGGATAAGCACTTGATTTTAGTTAATAAGCAATTTAATCATTCCAGATCAAGTTTCACAATTAGTCTCAAGGCTGATATTTATATTTAACACATAGTTTTTTGGGGAAAAAAACAACAACATTATCTGCTGTTAGCAAGTTCAGTACATTCCAGGCAATCCTGCATGATCCATGCATAAGATGAACACTAAACACAAATGTCTCTAAATTTGTCTTTAAAGTGTTTTTGATCAAAACCAGATACATCCTCAGTTTATTTAACCATGATGCTTTATCCTAATGCGCGTGTTAGCATTCTGTGTCTGTAATATCTGACTCGCTGGCTCTGCAGGGTAAAGAGGTGAGTCAGGAGAGTGTGAAGCAGTTTTATGAAAACTGGAAGTCCCGTCAGAACACACTGTCATCTCAGGACAATCTAGATAAATGCCTGTCAGCTCCCGGCTCTCCACCTGCCATCCCTTCCTCACAACACGTGTACACCAAGCTGAAGAACCAAGCCTCCAAAATTTCCTGGGGCAGCAGTGTTTCCAGGTAGGTTCCACACAGACAACATAGTCATAGTTTACCTTTCAGGCACACACACTGAGTCTCTCCCTCCTGCTTAACTTCAGCTGCATGACAGACGAGACGATGCTGGTGTCCCGGCAGCCAACGCAGGAGGAGCTGGATGAGCCTCCTGCTGTGTCACCTGCTGCTGACCAGCTCAGACGAAGGCTCCAGAAAGAGGCCAATATTGACATGACATCTTTTGACACTGATGAACTTTCACCCAGGTGAATGGATGTAGTGAAGCACGACAGGCTTTAGACACATATTTCTGCTCAGTTTACTCCTGTCTTTAGCTGTGATCTCAGTGAAAAAAGACAAAAACTTGAGTGCAGAATTCATAAAATTGTTATTTTCCATTGAGAATGACTTCTTCCTGTCCTTCATCCCAGTCAGTAAAACTGCAAACACCACATGAATAACACACATCATTTCAGGAAAGGTTTCATTAACCAGAAACAGCTTTAGAGACAAGAATTGTCCTTCAAGATGTGATTCTTTGTTTCCTGAAAGTAAGATGTCTGATTCACTCGTTTCTTAAAAGCCGTGAAGAACAAAAAGAACTTCATGAACAAGAGGAAGACGATGAGAAACAAACAGAAAATCAGATGAAATGTGATGAAGAACAACAACAACGAGAAGATCCTGAGGTGGAGAAAGAGGAGCGGGATGAGGAATCGCTGCAAAGAGAAGAGGAGGAAGGTGCCGAATACCCAGAGTGGACCTCGCTGGATCTCAGGGATAGCAATGGAGAGAAGAGTCTCGACCTCACAGAGTCTCCCAGACCTCTGAGTCAAGAAACGAGGAACCTCACTGCCAGCGAGCTGCTGCTCAACAAGTTAGTAGTCACAAGAAATGTAGTATGCAGGATGAAAGAGATATAAGTTGCTGCATCTTTAGAGCTTTAATCTCCATCACTGTCTTTTTCTCTTCCTCTCTCCTCCATCTTTTCTGAAGCATGTTTGAAAATGGCGAGATCTACGAGTCCGACAAGTTTTTCGTGACCTTGCCGAGGCCGCTGAAACTGCTGTTTGCCCTCTATAACACCATGGTGTCCAAGTCAGAGATGCTGTGCTACTTTGTCATCATCCTCAACCACATTGTGTCAGCTTCGCTCCTCTCCCTCATCCTGCCGATTCTCATATTCCTCTGGGCCATGCTGTCTGTGCCTCGGCCAACCAAACGCTTCTGGATGACAGCCATCATTTACACGGAAGTAGGTTATCGTGTAAACACGTCAGATAAAATCTAAATGAAGCAAGGGTGTGTTTTTAGTTTCTTAGTGCAAATACTATATACATATATAATGCTTTTAATGGTTGATTTGTTGAGTAGTTTAATGTGCGTGCTGCAAACAGAATTACTCACATCTCTTCCGTCTCTCCTGTTTGTCTCAGCTGACTGTTGTGGTGAAGTACTTTTTCCAGTTTGGTTTCTTCCCCTGGACCACCTCTGCCTACCGAGGCATCAATGCCGAGCGGCCCTTCGCCCTGCCCAACATCATTGGGGTGGAGAAGAAGGACGGCTATGTCCTCTTCGACCTAATTCAGCTGCTCGCGCTGTTCTTCCACCGATCTATCCTAAAGGTAATGTGAAAATTAACAACTGTAAACCATTTCTAAGCAGCTATTTTGAAATGTTCAAGTGCTGCCTGTGTCCATGTCTCTGCAGTGCCATGGGCTGTGGGACAACAAGGAAGTTGAGATGCCCGATTTCTTCAAGAAGCTGAAGAAGAAAGTGGACAAGAAGAAGACCGGAGCAGAGAAGATGGGCAGCAGAGAGCAACCAACACGCCGTCTGAGGTTCCTCCCCCTCCAGGCGTCCACCACCTCCTTATTCTGTAGACAGAAAAAAGGCGAATCTGCAGAATCTGGTGGTGAATATTCAGAAGATCCCTACATTTCTTGAATGAATTAAAGAGTCTTTATGTTCATTATCTTATTTTTGGATGTTGTCATGTTGAATTCATTACCAGCAAATGGCTAATATTTCTCAATTTTTTTAAAAATTTGTTTATTTTTTTAAACTGGAGAGATGAAGCCCAAAAAGCAGCAAAGCAAGAAAAAGAGACGGGAACGACAAAAGGCTCCGCTGACAAGGAAGCAGAGGATCAGACAGCAGATCAGAGAGAGGATGCTACAAGCCAAAGCTGCCGCCATAGAAATGTGAGTTGTCTGCAGTCCACTGAATCTGTTTTCTGAAATGTTTTTATCACTTTATTTTGGTAGATAATATTTTTAGTGGAGAGGAGTTTCCCCGATTCTGTCTTACTCTGCAGTCTCCTCTCTTTCTGCAGCGGCCTTCACATCTACTTACCTATAAGGCAGTTTTTCTATGACATCATTCACCCAGATTACAGCCCCGTGTGTGACGTCTATGCCCTCATGTTTCTCATTGATGTCCTCAACTTCATTGTCACCATATACGGATACTGGGCTTTTGGGGTAAGACTACACAAACATATGAATATTTCCTATTATTTAAATCATAAATAAAATTTACTTGACATGTATGATTTGGAACGATGAGGCTAATTTTCATCACTCTGTAGAAATACTCTGCAGTGGCTGACATCACAGAGTCGCTGTCAGAAGACCAGGTTCCAGAAGCCTTTCTGGTCATGTTGCTGATCCAGTTTGGTACCATGATAGTGGACCGAGCCCTTTACCTGAAGAAGTCTCTGCTGGGAAAGTGTGTTTTCCAGGTGGTGCTGGTGTTTGGCATACACTTCTGGATGTTCTTCATTCTCCCTGGTGTCACAGAGAGGTCATTGTTCAGTAAATTCTTCTTCTTGTTATTATTTAAAATAAGGTCAAAACCTCATAGGCCAAGGTCAAACTCAATAAAGTGCTTTGTAAGTAAAGTTGGCATGGTATGACTGACCTTTTCAAACATTCAACCACCAAAACAAATTTTTCTGTTCAGGGCTGGATAACTGTTATCTGGCATCGTAATAAAAAAATAATAATGCTTTATTATTTTTTTCAGCTTTTTTGTAAAACAGTAAATCTCAGAATTTCATGGATAACAACAATACTTATATTTTAGCATTAAAAATAGGATTTCAGTTAAAAAGCTTGCACATACTGGTGGATTAACGTCACATAAATCTTACATTTGACAGAGGCCTAATAAATTTGTTAAGCACAGTATATAAAAATAAAAATAAACGAATCTGATCCATGACAATAAAAGGAGCAAAGATCGATATCTCCTCTGTTTATTTGCTCCAGGAGGTTCAACAGAAACCCAGTTGCTCAGCTGTGGTACTTTGTAAAGTGCATCTACTTCGGCCTGTCTGCATACCAGATCAAATGTGGCTACCCAAACCGCATCCTGGGCAACTTCCTCACCAAGAACTACAACTACCTGAACCTCTTCCTCTTTCAGGGGTACAAAAACCGGCTAAACTGTAACTAAATAGCCTCCAACATAAATACATCAGACACATGTTTTACAATGTGACTGGTTTGTCTGGAGTTTAATCAAATTTTTATTTTAATTCAAAACATTTTTCTCTCTCTCTCTTCTCCTCTTTCAGTTTTCGGATGGTTCCCTTCCTGACAGAGCTGAGGGCGGTGATGGATTGGGTGTGGACCGACACCACGCTGTCTCTCTCCAGTTGGATTTGCGTTGAAGATATCTACGCTAACATATTCGTCCTCAGGTGCTGGAGGGAGTCTGAAAAAGTAAGCCAGAGTGCTTAAGAAAGTAGTTGAATGAATAATTTTAGTCCCTGAACAAGTACAAAATAAACAATTAACTGACAGAAAAATGTCTGTTTTTCAGTGTAGACTATAGAAATTTCCATTAAAAATATGAGAGAGTCTGGGCTGTGAGATACCAGAACTTTTTGTTTACCTTTATAGATTTATGATGCAGGAAAACTGAGATGAGCTGTTGAAATGGGACGTCTTTATCCAGGGGACTGAATAACTTTTGATGGTAATCTATTTGTAATTCTTCCAGAAATACCCCCACCCTCCGGGGCAGAAGAAGAAGAAGGTGGTGAAATATGGAATGGGAGGTTTCATCATCTTTGCTCTCATCAGCATCATCTGGTTCCCACTGCTCTTCATGTCACTGGTCCAGTCAGCAGCCGGAGTGACCAATCAGCCTTTAGACGTCTCCATCCAGCTCAGCATCGCAGGATATGAGGTCAGAATCGATACATCATATTTTGTGTTAATTATACTTTTTCTCCACAAATAAAACTTTATGGTTACTAATATTATTTATAAAGTTTGTTCTTCCTGCTAAGGTGAAGCAGCAAAGTCATGGTTTATGGAAAACTAAATTCATACTTGCTATCATTAAACACAAGAAACATCACTTCCCTGCAATAGTGTCATGGTTTATGCGTATGTGTGTGTACATGTGTTTATTCTCTGCTGCATCTTTGTGTGTTCTCACAGCCTTTGTTCACTATGAGCGCCCAGGAGCAGAACTTGGTGCCTTACACAGAAGCCAAATTCAACAGGCTCACCAAAGTTTATGCGACTCATCCAGTGAGACACAGTTTATTCTACTGTAAATAGAAACAAATACATAAAACATCAAAACTCCAATCAATCTGGTTCTTTAACAGAATACATTAACCTCGAAAAATATAAAGCAAATTTATAAGCTCAGTCCTAGCTGTAATAATACCACCTATGACCACAGGAGGGAGCAGTTATTCAGGTATTAGAGCAGAAAACCAGAACACCAGTACAAATACATTACTGTTTGGCATTTCTTACACAATATCCACTACAAGAAGATATAAGTTATGGTGGTCAGATGACACTACATTTATTCCATTCATTATTCATTATTAAATCTCTACGTGGACTCACTGTACCATATTGAAATGGAGTTTATGCTGTGTTTGTATTATATGACACTAGTTTGTTGAAATATCATTATCCGAATGTTAAATTCACCAGAACACTGCAGTGGCATTTGCTGAAATAACCCTAGGAAATCTAATCATCTCTCAATCCCTCTCTCAGTCTGCCATGCAGTTCATCATGAACTATGAAGCCGAGGACATTCTTGTAGCTAAGATCAAGAGCGATGCCAGTTTACTGTGGACCATCAGCCCAGCCAGTCGTGCGGCCATGATCCAGGAGCTCAGCAACTCGTCTTATATATACATGACCTTACGCTGGACACTGCTCAGGTCAGGCGTGTGAATCTTTCACCTTCAGATCATTTATGCTTAATATTTTTGTCAGTTAGTTGAGACAAAGAAAAAAACAAACAATTTTCTTAAAAGTAATTTAACATACAAAGATATAGACACCGTCATAGCAAATTCACCCCAGAGTCAGACCATGCAATGCTCAGGGAAGAAAAAAAAACAATAACTACATCTCAGACTCTATAGGCCTCAGTTAGCATGTTAGATGTTAAAGTTCATGACAGTACGAATACAAATAGACTGAACAAGTATGGCTTGTTTAGAAGCGTCTACTCTCTAAAAAGAACAAGGCGCCACAGCAAGATTTCTGGAAGACTTCTGCAACAATGCCCTTCAGTGTCACATTTGGAGAAAACCAAATGTGACACATCAGCATAAACACCTCATACTAACTGTCAGGCACAGAGGAGGGGTGATGATTTGGGCTTGTTTTACAGACACAGGACCTGAGCACCTTACAATCATTGAGCAAACTATGAACTCCTTCGTATACTTTGCTATCTAGAGGACTTTAGGCTGACTCAAATGTGAGGCCATTGTCCCAAATTGGGTTGTGCAATAGGACAATGATCCCAAGCACAGTAGCTAATCTGCAATTGACTGGCTAAAAATAAAAGAATTAAGTTGTTACAGTAGCCCAGTCAGTGGCTTCATAGTGTAGTGGTTAACTAAATTGTCAGACACATGTAAGATGGGAGGACACATGTCTGTGTTGGTTTTCAGTGATGCAGGTCATGGTAGTATTAGCAGCCTTAAGACAATGGGAGCAGACACAAATCCCTGAGAGAAGTGCTTGTTGCAATGGGCCATTCATAGTCCAGATTTGGAGTTCAGATTGAAATACTATGGTAGGACCGTGAACGAGCTGAATAGAATACTTATTAACCTTAATATACTGAAGCAATGTTTACATTAAAAGAGTGAACCATAATTCTTCCACATGTGAAAGACTGCTAAAGTCACTGAGAAAATGAACTTGCTGCTGCTAAAGGTGGGTTATACAGAGTACTGAACCAGAGGGTGAACTTAATTTTTCACATGACTGTAATATTACTGTCATATCAACTTACTGGGGATTCAGAAATCTGGAAAGCTAGCCCATTGTTTCTTATTACTTGATATTTTTCTGCTAATTTTTGTTAAGTACTTGCAATTTCAAATCATTTGGTTGCACTTTGCACCAGTGCAAATAACACTTAAAAAACACTGGCACATATGTTCCCCTCCTAAGGAATGCGTCCATATCAATGAATGCAGAGACCGTGGGAGAGCACACTGTGAAGTTTGACGACAAAACCTTGAGGGAAGGGATTGTGCGAATGCTTAAAGGCAACAGCAGCAGACCTGTGTGAGTCTCAGTCAACACACAATCAGATAGTTTATGCATGCTTTATTATTGTGTCTTATTCAGGTGATGAAATCTTTGTTAAAGAAAAGCATACGTAAATCAAACAGAAATGTAGAAAATGGGGCTCTGCAGCTCTTCTTGTCGCTATAGCACAGAGGAAATAGAAGGTTAAACATCAAACTAAATTTAATGTAAGGGAACTCAGGCAGCCCTGGAGACCTCCAGTGTACAATATTAGTGAATATTTTGAAAATTTAATGGTGTTAATCTGTGTTTTTCTGCCTCTGTAGGATTATTAATTCTCTGCTGCCTAAGTTCATCAGGGGTCCCAAAGGACCTGAGTCCAAAATGGCAACCAGGATGAAAGTAGGTTAGTTACTCTTCGTAGTCCTTATGGTCTCTTTTTATTTGGATTTTTTCAGTCTTAAGTGAGTTCTATATTCTAGAAATTTTTCACCTGATCAAAGAGGTCAGTCTTATTCCCTGTTGTCGGTGTTTAAAACATGCACTTTGCTTCAATCCCACATCATCTCTTAGACTTGACAGACCGTCCAGACCTTCAGTCCCTGGCTTTCTTCAGGCCCATGTCAATCCAGCTTCAGCAGGTCAATGGGACATCAAAGAAGGAGGCAGATCAGTGGTGGGTGGTGGAAGAGTGCTCCCAAGTTCTCACGTCCTCCGAGCACAAATGTCAAAGCATCGAGTTAGTGGTGTTCAGCGATAAAGTCAGCCCCTCCAGTCTGGGGTTTTTGGCCGGACACGGGTAGGTAACAACACATTTTAACTGCATCCTGTCAGGAAATCTTTCTCATAGCTGTGGATTAATTTACACACACACAACCTGTCCTCTTTCCCTCTTCACGACAGCATCGTGGGTCTTTACATGTCAGTGGTGCTAGTCATCGGAAAGTTTGTAAGGGAATTCTTCAATGGGATATCCAGGTCCATCATGTTTGAGGAGCTGCCTTGTGTCGACAGAGTCCTGAAGCTCTGCACAGACATTTTTGTGGTTCGTGAGACGGGAGAGATGGAGCTAGAAGAGACACTGTTTGAGAAGCTCATCTTCCTCTATCGATCACCAGAGACCATGATCAAGATGACTAGAGAGAAGAAAGACAGCTAGGGCTCAGTGGCTTGTCAGAGTGCCCATGCTTTACTCTTGTAACTCATGAAGGATGA
>VUQG01044401.1:0-23140 GCA_015106755.1 Etia nguti
GATTTCTCCTGTATTGGCTTCCCTTCATTGGCTTCCTGTTAAATCCAGAATTGAATTCAAAATCCTGCTCCTCACATACAAGGTCTTAAATAATCAGGCCCCATCTTATCTCAATGACCTTGTAGTACCATATCACCCCATTAGAGCACTTCACTCTCGCACTGCAGGCTTACTTGTTGTTCTTAGAGTATTTAAAAGTAGAATGGGAGGCAGAGCCTTCAGTTTTCAGGCCCCTCTTCTGTGGAACCAGCTTCCAGTTTGGATTCAGGAGACAGACACTCTCTCTACTTTTAAGATTAGGCTTAAAACTTTCCTTTTTGGTAAAGCATATAGTTAGGGCTGGATCAGGTGACCCTGAATCCTCCCTTAGTTATGCTGCAGTAGGTGTAGGCTGCTGGCAACTTCCCATGATGCACTGAGTGTATCTTCTTCAGTCACCTTTCTCACTCACTATGTGTTTATACACCTCTCTGCATTGAATCATTACTTCTTATTAATCTCTGCCTCTCTTTCACAGCGTGTCTTTTGTCCCGTCTTCCTCCTCTAACCCCTGACCAGTTGTGGCAGACCGGCCGCCCCTCCCTGACCTGGTTCTGCCGGTGGTTTTTTTTCTCTAAAAAGGAAGTTTTTCCTTTCCACTCTCGCCAAAGTGCTTCCTCATAGGGGGTCCTAGGATTGTTGGGCTTTCCTCTGTTTTCTTTCTATTGTTGTAGGGTCTTTACCTGACAATATAAAACTGAACTGACTTGATCTGAATTCTAAGAAACAGAGAAGAAGTTTACTTGACGCGTTTGATTTATTTCAGTGAACTATTGTGCTTGGGCAGATTAACCGAATGACTTTTCGCTGAGCCAGTTCAACATTTCAGAGTAAAAACAATCAGTTTCTCAGGAGTTGCTCAACGCAGTTGGGTGGAACCACATTACACAACTTCTTAAAATAAAACTAAATATGATTCTTTAAACCAGCAACAGTGAGATTTCATATTTTTTGAGTGTATGCAATTTACAGTCCATGTCAGCACATTTGAAGCGCTATTATGAAATCTCACGTATACAGATATTTGCAGGCTCAACACTTTTGAGAATGAGATCATCATGGGTTTGATGGATATCAGGTTAATGTTATCAGTCTTTATTACGGAGACACTGGTGTGGATTTGTCGTCATGGGCAGGTGATTACGCTGTCTTTTTAAAATTTTTATTTATCTTGGTTTTTTGTGTTGTGTGACTTATTTTTTGTTTCTGTGGACTATGCTTCTGGAATAAATAAAGATTGATTATTTGTCTTTTAAACTTATTATGTGCTAAAGGTGGCACAGTGGTGCAGCTGTTCTGGCTTTTGCACGAGTTTCCTCCATCCAAAGACGTGCTGAAGGTTAGATTTGGTGTATCCTACATAGGCTGGATGATGGCACTTCTGATCAGCTCTATCTAAACACCAATCAGTCTCAAGACGACTCAGAGTCAGAAGTGTTTTTGGGTGAAAATGCTGAGTTGATAATGAGGTAATGTGCTGCTCTTTTAAATGCGAATATAAAGCATCTTGAGACAACTGTTAAAATTTATAGCCAGGCGAGCTAACTCAAGGTCCTAACCTTGAAAAAAAGGCGCTTTTTAAATGTTTTGTACCTCTAAGAAGGAGTTTTTAAAAGCAGAATAGGCAGCAGAGCCTTCAGCTTTGTGGCAACACCTCCCAGTTTAGATTTTGGTAATTTGCACCATCTCTACTTTAAAGATTATGCTTGAAACTTTCCTTTTTGATAATGCATATAGTTGGGGCTGGATCAGGGGATCCTAAATCATCTGTTTAGTCATGTTGCTGTAGGTTCAGATTACAGCTTTATCTTGCATGATGCACTCCCTGTGTGTTTATACAACCCTACTGCTGGCGACAGATGGCCGTCCCTCCCCAAGCCTGGTTTTGCTGAAGGTTTCTTTCTGTTAAAAGAGAGTTTTTCCTCCCCACTGTCACCAAGTGCTTACACATGTAGATTTTTTTCATTCTTCGTCTTGATCTAAATCGGTGTAAGAGGACTGCTGTTGTGATCTGGTGCTGTGTAAATAAGATGAACTCAGAGCCAGCCCAAGGTTTCAGAGAGGTGAACTTGATTTGCGGCCCCTCCCTCTAGCTAAACCTATTACCATCCACCTCAGCACTGTCAATATTAATATATTGTACATACTTCATTATTTGTGCATTATACAGCTAAATACAGCCATTATCGTGGTTTGCTAGTGTGCTAGAAAGAAATAAAATAAACAGAGAGTGCATTTTTAAAACAAATTAACTGTTTTAAGTGTTTTTGAAATGTGCAAAAGGGCAGAATAGTCGCAAAGAATTTAACATAGACCTAAAATTTATGATTTAAATAAATGTAAATAAATAAAACAGACACTATACAGCATCACCTAAGCGCACCACACACTTGAATGATGTGAATGTTGAACCCTTTAAAGCCTGAGCCAAATTAAATATCGACTTGATGAGTTTTAATTTGTATCATATTTACTACATTTGCATGTTTTGTGCATTTTATTGCTGAAAAATGTATTGTGAAACTTATTTAGGCTTTTGTAAAGGGGAAAAACGCAAACACTGATGTTGAATTTTCAAAAGCTTTAATATTTTCACAATCTGATGGTTTATGGGGGAGAGCGAGGCCCAAAGGGCAGACACAAAAAAAACGACTGTGATTAACACAAAGCGAGCCGTTTATGTGGCTGATGGCAAAAACACCACGTGGAACATAAATTAAAAAAGGGAACTAAAATGATAACTCACTGAAAACCAAAAATCTTAAACTATAAACTGGAAGCAGGAAACACGAAGGGCATAGTGACTTGATGCTCCGACAAAGGGAGACTGAGAAAATATATACACAAGAAGGAGATTTAGGAGAAGTGGAGACAGCTGGAGGACAACACACAGCAGAGGAGAATCAGAATAATAAGACAAGGGAAGCAAAACTGGACATAACCCACACCAGACGAGAGATCACCAAAAGAAAACAGGAAGCATGAACACTGAGGCAGAGACCAAGGCACAAACTTGACAGAGAAAAAAGGTAACAAACAGATGAAACATGGGGAAGAAACAAAGGAAACAAGAAGGGAAATAACTAAATGGAAACATAACATACACACAAATCGACTAAATACAAGGGAACTGACACAGGAGGAAGGGGACATAGAGAGTGACAGGGAACTGACAAAGTAAGACAGGAAGTACAGACTACAGAGACAAACTGACACACAGACAGAAAGAGAAACAAACACGGAGACAAGACTGACTGCATACGGGGGACACTAGGGAGGACGCACAGAGACGAGACTAAGACAGACTGGACATGAAAGGGAACAAAATTAAACATCTGGAAACGCGAATAACTAAAGTAGGATAATACACAGTGAGGAACGAGAAAATAATCACAGTAACTGAGAACTGGATGAAGAATACAGGAAAAAACCTGAGAACCGTGACATGCATCACACGTTATACGCATGGCATTACAGGGTTAACTAATGTCACTGATGTTAGTGAATATTAATGATAAATAGCTAATATGTAGTAATTCATGGAGCCACTCTACTTCCAACTCTACTTACTATTGTCCACAAGGACGTCATTACTTTATTGTCTTACTTAGATATGATTTCAAACCATCTGCATGTCCATCATCATGTGACAGGTATCCAAAAAGGCAGCGAGTGCTTAAAAGTTCCCCCATAGAGGCTAATTTCCCCCTAACCAATGCCTGACTTTTATAAATGCACATGAACAAAGGGAAGTGCCCGGATACAGCCCAACATACAACACAATGCCAGCCGGTCATGGAGAGAGAGCAGGATTTCAGAACAGGCCAACAGGAAACAAGCTGCTTTCAGGAGACCTTTGCGACGTGTGATTCACTGACCAGCGTCACTCCCAAACAGATAAAGGGCTGCTGATTTAAGCAAATGAAAGCTCACATTTATTTTACGGCAGGAGTGGAACTGACACGAGCTGAAGAAATGAAACTGTGAAAGTTAAATGAGGAAACACGGAGGCAGCCAGACGGTGGAAAATTACAGTGCATGATGCAGCTGTATCTCTTTTTCTGGTACCAGGCCTTCGAACAGCAGTGAACCACTTGACTTTTTATGCATTATGATTAAAGTTTATCGCAATGTTGACAGTTTTTGTCTCACACTGCCTGTACCTGTCAGTCACCGGGCTGCAGGGAGATGGGCTAAACTGGTTTTGCAAAGGCTGAGTAGACCTACAGTCACCACCTTAAGCTCCTGCAGGGGTGACTAAGACACTGCTGAATAATTTATGACAGGCAAGTTAATTAAGTGACCTTTAGTTTCTCTCTTTATGCCTGAGGGCCTGTGTGAGAACGCTCCCCGCGTTGCTCAGTATGATCCTAAAATAGATGTGCTGTCTATTTTCTCTATTGTTCCAAACTCAACCAACCAGTTTAAAAAGCATCTTTTCACAGTAACAGGCAGATGACACGTCCAAAAAAAGTAGCAAGTCATAATCTCTACCTCTTGTTGTATACAAACAAAGAGAGCATATGCATTGTTGAGTCTTTTTCTTTTCTTATCTGCAAAAGACCAACTAAACAAACTAACAATAGCAGAAAAGGAAGCAGCTGAATGGAAAGAAACCAAAAAAAGCAATACAATAAACAGGACAGGATTCTTTGGGAAAAAACGAACAAACAAACAAACCCCAACATCTTTATCCTTTTGAACTATCCCGGAGAAACCATCTCTGAACTTCATCCCAAAATCGAGCTGCTTTTGGGTAGAAAGTTAGTGAAACCTTGTCTTGTAACTCTGCAGCTCCACGTAGAGGAGAGCTAGTTCTAATGTAGACTAATTAAACTGATAAAAGCACAACATCCGTGTAAAGTCACTGCAGAGAGGTTTGAACCTGAAACTGCAGCAATGATCAAAGCCTCGTGTGCACTGCTTTACTGTAAAGGTTTAGGATAGCGGTGAACCATGTCTCAAAACGTGACAGAGAGCGACCTCTGGTGGAAACTCTCGCAAACTGCTAGTTTATTTCAAATAGAGGTTAATGAAGTGATTCAGCAGCTTAAGGAAAACCTGAATCTCATGTTGCATGTTTAATTTATTCGCCAGGTATGAACGTTTTTATGTTTAAAGAAGTAAAGCCCAGACGAGTTGGATGATAAGAGAATCAAGTTGGAGTAAACTGAAAGCCATATGCAGTATTGTGCAAAAGTCTCGTCACCCCACATTTCTTTATATTTTGCTGTAAAAATGAGAAATAGGTGCACTTATTTATTGAAAAATGTGCAAACATATGCAAACATACTTGGGAATACCGTATATAATAAGGCAAAAACAGAGTTTATCCAGTTCTATCAAGTTTAAAAGTCTTCATTTGTCAACTAAAGAACAAGTGATGTGTTTTCGTGACAGGCTGCTAGTAACAAAGTAAAGACACAATTGAAACTATTATGTGTAGATTTTGGTACATTAGGTAGGCAGCAGGTGTGGCCTAGTGCAGCTGCCCTGAAGCAGAGATGCAGGGCTTTTAAGTTTGCTTCTCCACTCCATTTCCTGTATACAGCCCCATGTGCTTCTCATTTCCAAACTGCTGCTGACTGAAAAGACACCACATATGCAAAAGTGTTTGAATGCCACTTTAAATTTACTCTCACCAGCCTTTTAATGTTTGTCTGTTTGGTGCCAAGGCTCCAAAATGATGATTAGGGGAAAATATAATGCAAATTGAATCCTGAATGAACGTTCTGGTTGGTCAAACATGGCTGGAACTAATATCATTCATTGCTGTGTTCCTCTCATTGTTGAAACAGAGCCGTCGTTATTAAAATTAATAATTCCCCCTTGGTTGTTCCTGTTGCTTATGGTTGTTTATATAAAAGTCTATAAATCTGATTCATTTGGGAAAGATTAAAAAAAAGACGGTTTTCCTTATTTTACAACATGTGTTTGTGTACTCAAAAAATATAAACAGATCCAACATGAAACTTAGCTTTTACTGTAGATTATAAAAAAACCCAAAACAAAACATAATGCTTTATTAAAAATAAACAATGTTTTGAACTGGCATAGATTCAACAAGGTGCTGGAAACATTCGTTAGAGATTTTGGTCCACACTGGCATGACAGCATTGGACTGGGATCTGGTGACCGTGGAGGCCTTTTGAGGACAGTGAACTAATTTTCATGTTCAAAAATAAGTTTGAGATTACTTGAGCTTTGTGACATGGTGCGTTATTCTACAGGAAGCAGTCATCAGAAGAGAGTACACTGCGGTCAAAGCAGGATGTACATGATCAGTAACAACACTCAAGTAGGTTGTGTTTTTCTTTAAAGTTATTCCCATACGATTTATTCCTGAGCCTTGGCATGGATATGCTCTCTGTTCCTTTAAGACTTCTTCTCATTGGCTGATCCTCACGAACAGGAGGTCTCAATAGCACATCATGATAGTTATGTGCGGACATACAAGTCCAATAGTCTTCTGAAGCCTGAGCTTGTTGTTTACAGAGATTACATCTACAGTACATATACCCTGTTTCACTTAAAATTTTAGCCATGTTCCAAAATTGTAAGTGTATAAATGAAGGTAAGAAAAAGAATAAGAGCACTCAGAGAGTGCAACTCCGCTCAAAGGGCAAGGGCTATACAAAAACTTGTTTTGGGATTTTTCTATTACAATATGATGACATCAGCTGTTATGGCACCAATGTGACATTACAGGGCAACATATTGAAAAAATAAAAGGTGTGTTGTACAACTATCTTCATGCTCTTTCATATGATATATTACTCAATATGGTTTCTTCATATTTTTTTTCAAGGTGAACTTTGATCTTATGCACGAACAATGAAGGTCAAGGTCAAATGCGTAGCCAACCTAGCCACTTATGTCTCCCAAGGCCTGGATTATTGTTGTGAGGTTTGAAGACAATCGAATAAACTGGGGGTAATATACAGCTGTTTTTTTGGCATCTACTGTAACACAAAATTTCAAAAATGATATCTTGAAAACTGTGGACGCCAGACTGCTAACAAACAGACGGACAAACAAACAAACGCAATTGATTGCATACTCCCTCCCTTCAGCTGGAGAACGATACATCCTGATGGACATGGAAGAGAAATTAACAGAGGACAATAGAAACACCATTTTAAAAAATAATTTTAATTAAGAATAAAATATATAAATATTATCAATACAAATAAGATTACGGCTATTTATTCACACTGAAATACATTAACAATGACATTTGGATGAAGAATGAATTTTCCATCTTTTGGTTTGCTCTTAATTTCTTCATCCAGACATACCTTATATGGTATGTCCTAATTATGGAGTCATTACCAAAGTTATGGGAAACAAAAGGCCTAATTAAAATAAGTTAAAATATATAATTAAGTGCAGATTTTTGCAAAGTTGGGTTTTTACTTTCTCAGCACGACACACTCTCTTACACCAGTTATATCCAAAATGTATTCTCAGTACCAACTATGTGCCTCTGAGAAAAATATTTCAACCTATTTTCTAAGTAAACTGGTGGCTGTAAAATTAAAGGAAAAACAACAGAAAAACACACAAAATATGTATATTTACATTACTTAAGGCAAACTGACTGTTTATAAAACGGCTCCATTATGATACCATATGGGATTCACACTAGTTTTCCCAGAGTTAAAACTACCCGGAGAAAGATTGCTAATACGTGTCATTTACACAATGACTATATTAGTCTTATAAAAATACAAAAAAATAAAAATAAGAATCTGCAGCTGAGCTAGTGTCTCTAAGGCTGGTTTTATGGTCACAAATGTGTCTGTCTGCATACACCTTTTGGTCAAACGGGGGTTTTCACCCACCCAAGATGCTCTCCCATGCGGTCCTCCGAGATCCTGACTGCGCGTCGCTGTAAGTGGATGACATTTGTGACTGCAAAATGTTGATTGGTTGACAAGTGGGCCGGAATAGAGAAGGGAACAATAGAGGAGTTCACCGGGAATGGGAGAACCGCGAAAAATGACTAAAACACAAAGCACGAATAGCACAGACAGCGGCTGCAGTGACATTTTTCATAGTTTTTAACACTTGGTTTCACCTCAGGTCTCTGTATGTTAAAACTTTGCTCTCCTCCACGGCTGGCTCACAGACGGACGACAACACAAGCAAGAGCAGCCCGCAGAATGGCGGTAACATACTTTGTACACTGCCTCCATCTGACAACAGTGCTCACTGCAGGCGGACGGGCAGTCCCTGGATTGGATCATCTCTGCTCAACCATAAAACCAACTTAAGGCGGGGAAACTGTACTAAAGCTAAATGTCAATATTAGCATGCCAACCAATATGTTTACTATATAGTTACATTAATTTGGTGTGTCAGCACCAAAATGTTAATTTGGTGTTTTTGCATGCTAAAATGCTAACTAATATGTTAACCATATGTTTGTGTGTCAATTAGGTGTTTTAGCATGCTAACATATGTCTTAACCAAATTTTTGGATGTCAATTTAATGTGTCAGCATGCTAACTAATATATTAACCATAAATTCACATTAGTTTGGTGTGTTAGCATGCCAATATTTGGCATTAAAGCTACAAACTGGAATGTCTTCAGTTTTACTGGTGCTTTGACATAAATCAGACTAACATAAAATACACAATAAACACTGATAGCACTCCATAAATGTGGAAGAATAATGTGGTTAAAAACCTGTGGATTCATCTGTATAGTTCTGCACGAAAAATTAGAACAAAAACACAAGTGATAATGAGCTGAAAATCATTGAGGGTTTTTGCTGGTTCATTTGACAGAGCTGGTCTAGTTTTAGCTTTAATGAAGGATCTATCTTTCTATCTTTGTAGTTGCTATTGTGCTATATCCATATAGACTGCATTTGAGAGATGGATATAACCTCTGAATTTGAAATGTGAAGCCAAAAGTGAGTGTACAATATCCTCATTTTACTCAGCTAAATCCACTTCACGCTCATGGGTTCTGATTAAAAAAGAAAGAAAAAAAAAGACCACAAACCAATGGATGATTTCACAGTTGCTAAAATCCATCTTTTACATACAGTCTATTCTCACACGAGAAAATGAATAAAAACTGAGCAAAATTCTGTGAGAAAATTCTACGGTGAAACACTAAAACTGAGAGATTTCTAGTTTGTTGATTGCTGCTCCAAAATCAGATCAGACAGCACGTTGATGTCCGTCTCTGCCGGGTGGCACTGCAGCACCAGCGTCACCATGTTGTCCTGATTAGGGAAAACCTGACAGAGCTGCTCTCTCAGGCTGGCTGTTTCTTCAGGACTCCTCTCGGCGCGGACCCCCTGGCCATGACCTGCAGCACCATACTGCCTCTGCTTCTGTCCCATGTCCCATCCCTTTCCTTGCCCTCTCCCTCTACCCCGGCCGCCTCCTCCCGAAGCGTCGAGTGCGCCCCCTAGCGTTCGGTCACGGAAGTTAAAGACCTCTGTTTGGGAGCGGGGCTGTTTGGAGGAAGTGAAAGAGGAGGCCGAACCAGCAAAAGAGTGATTTCCTGGATTTGGACTCCTGAAAGATGTTGAGGAAGAAAATGAAGCATCATGCGAAATTATTCTCAAAGGATCGGATAAGATCTGATATCTTGGGTCTGTTACCTGTGCTCAGAACGCAGGAAGTCATCCAGGTGAGGCCCTCCTCTTCCAAGAGGGTCATCAGGGACCATGAAGTGATCCCCGACAAAAGTGTACTGAAGAAGACTGGACAAGCAGCAACAAATCGCAGAAGAAAAAATGTATTCACTGAAAAAAGTTGTGTAAGGTATTGACAGTATTTTCTGTCCATCAAAACCCAACTTTGTGGATCTTTTAGATAAAAACGGACAAAAGCAGCTAGAGACTGTTTTTTTAATTACATCTGGTAACTGTGAGTGAAACCATCTCAGTGGAAATCAAAATGTCAATCCCCCTGACTACGGAGCACTGCCCTACCTCTTTTTGATGATGTCTCTCCATACGGGGGACTCGTCCAAGAGGTCCCTCAGGTTGTCGTTGGTCACGATCACTCCGCCTGTCTTCTGTGCGTGCTGCAGTATCATTCTGCAAAAACACAAAGACATGGGTATACGCTACAATTAACCTGGGAATGAAGAGTAATGGGTCCCATGGTGGCATGATAGAGCTGCTCCAGTTCAATCTAAAACTGATTTCATGCATTTCCACTGAAAAATAGGAATAAAATAAAACGATAATAGGAGGACGGTACTCGACCCAAAATGCAACATCCCAGGTAAAAAATATTTTTCAGCCTTAGAATATGACTACTGTGCAACTCCAGAAGAGTTAACCCTCGATTATACTTTCCACAACAGCAAGTTTGCAAATTTCATACAGACATCCGTGTGCATGCATGTTTTTCTTAAAGGAAATTTTTCAGGGCATGAAGTTAAACATTAGCATGTTTAATGTAGCCATGTAAAAGTTTATATATAAAAACCAGCTGATCCGGCTGAGGGGGGTCAGGTGATTTGCAGATGCAGTTGCAGAAGTTGCCCAGCATGGCTTAGTTCCATCTGAATTTAGCTCAACATTTGCTATTCAAATCTTATTTAGGTTCTCAAAAGGACACCCAAGGACTTGTTCGGTCTGCCAGTCCAAATCAGTTTTTGGCTTATCTGAACCGTATCCAGATAGACTTTATACAGTCTGGACAGCAACAAAACCACATGAAATGCGATGGGTTGTGTAAACAAAACAATATCAGTGTCTTGTACCTGTCATCATACGAGCTGATCCTCTTGCCTTGGACCTCTCTGGAGGGCGTGTAGGAGAGCAGGCCCAGCTGCTGCAGCTCTGTCAGATAGTGCTTCTCTGAGAGACAGACACAAACAACACTTTGTTTACGATGCAGTCTGCTATGAGGGGAAACACCCACACGCATGCTGAAAGCTCACAAGAAGTCTGCATTCACCAAGCATGACTTGTTTTCTCTTTTGAAGTCTTTTGCAGAATCCAGAGTTAGCAGGAACAAGGAGCAAACACGCACAACAATGGGGTCACAGCCTGACCCCAACGAGATGATAGCTACACGCTCGTAGAGCGGAAGTCATAGCCATGAACTAGAATTTTTGGAATTAAACCTTTTAGTAAAATATTTTTTAAAGCTGCAGTTTCAATCACTCATTTAAATTGAGCTTTATCAACAGTAAAAATAATCAGTTCACACAGCTTCCAGAATTTTTATTTTTATTAATTTGCTTGGCAAGCAAAAGGTTGCTGGTTCGATTGTGGTCAGAGACACGGTGTCTTATGCAACACATTTATTACCTCTGACAGACTAAAGTAAGTTTCTTACTTAAACAAAAACTGATCAATAAATTAATCGAAAATCAAGATTATATTTAGCTGTGGCCCTTAAGTCTACACACGTCACTCTTCCAGTGCTTTACATTTATCCTTTATGTGAGAACAGAGCAAAGTATTGGCCAGTAAATTCTGGCAGTAAAAGCAGTAAGGTGTCATGTGTTTTGAGAGCTGCATGCTCTCAGCTTACATAGGTCTCCTACCTACACCAGTCCTCTGAAAAATTAAATACACCCTTCATGCTTCCATAGTGTAGCAGGTTTTTGCCGCTGTGGGTTTCCCGGCACACAAACACTTGGACACAGTGTTAGGGTTAGGGTTAGGGAGGGACACAAAACATGCAAGCTAGTCTCTCCTGGCACTGCCTCCTGAACCCTCTGCTCTACAGCTGAGCCAAAATCTCACTTCACTGCCACATATAGGAATTAAGAGGGTAAGTAGCAGCCAGGTGCTTCCAATCAAGCGAACTCGATTAACTGCAGTTTTCGGGTCTGACGCAGCCACAGTCTTCCCAACAGCAGATATCCTAATTTACTGCAAGGTGTTTTATTCTGCACGCAAACTTCCTTAATAAGTTCTGTTGTAAAAACTCCAAACTCCAGACTTTAACCTGACTGAAATGTTGTGGATAGACCTTAAGAGAGCTGTGCATAAACTCATGCCTGAAAACCTCAATGAACTGAAGCAATTTTGTAAAGTGGGCCAAAATTCCTCCACAATGATGTAAGCGACTGATAAAGTCAACAATTTATTGGGTGTACCTCATTTTTCACACAGTCATGTGAGACACTTTCTTTTTCACATGGCTGTAAATCAAAACTTAAACTAAGTATATTCCAGTAATAAAAAAACTGCTCACATTTCCTGCTGTCTGCTACGTGTGAGAAAGGAGAACTTTATTATCACATAATGTCATGACCGACTTCTCCTGAAACTGACAAGAGTTCAATTTCAGCAACACGGACATTAAGTTTTAAAGCGTTACCTTTGATCTTGGGGTCACTCTTTTGCCTCCACTGTGGAATCAGGGCGCTGATTTGACGATGGCCCTGGTCCCAGAAGTGCTGGACGGCCAGAGCGATTCCCCGACAGGAGAAGAAATGACCGAGTCCGTGACTATGGAAAAATGTAGATCGACATTAAAATCTGACATCATGTTACAAATAATGCTTCATACGATCACAGTTCACTGGATTTTCTTTCTCTTTTATCACTATTTGTGTCTCCAACAAACATGAAGTCAGTGCAGTGAAGAATAATATGCTGACACCCAGTTCTTGGAACCTCTAACCTTTGCTGTGCTGTCCAATCAAAAGCAACAGTCAGACATACATCTAAGAGGAACTAGGCTACATGTCACTTTGCTAATCAGGAGATAGTTCCTAATCCCCTGGAGTATCGGGCCTTGTGACCCTATCAACCCTTTGTTTGACCTCTGTATGTCTGATGACATGTTGCGCTTTTATTTTCCACCAGATTAACCCTTCAAGTTGGATTTTCCACTCGAAAGTCAGAGAAGGCCCACCAACCCAGACTTCCCAATCCAGGATGGCAAAAAAGTAGTGAAACTGTAAAACTAGCACTCACTGTTACCACTATTGTGTATTTGTGGCTCACCAAATAAGCCATACGAAGAGCAACAGGCTTGATCCATGCAGTGCTATAGCTTGAAGAAACCAAAATGTGTAACACGGTCAAATTGGGAACGACGTCAATCCCAGCTCCAAGGTAAAAATGACTGCAGCATATGGTACCTACTCTTAACCATCAAACCCTTTTCAAAAAAACTGTTTAGCACCTACATGCATTGATCTCTGTCCCTTCCCTTCTCTTTGTGTTTCTGTGTGAGTGTCACGCTTCCCCAATAGTTCTGGGTCAGTTTATCTTCCTGCTCACACTCGTTGGGTAGGTAAGCTCATCGCAGACTACAATTATTAATGAACACACTGCCATCTCAACTTTATACATCTTTAAACAGCGTCTACACACCAGCCACAGGTGTTCCTTTACCAGCTATTACAATCAGTTCTTTGGAAAATACACTCACCATTCCTGGAAAATCCCTCAGATCTATGTGACAGAGATGAGGGTCTGAATTTACAGAGGACCACTACAGCATGGGTATCTTATTAATGCACAATGCCATCGTTATAACATGTTTAAATGTTTAAACATGCAGTCATGCACATCCATAAATGTGGCATAATGTACCACTAAGCTGGAGTAATAACTATAAATTTCCTTTTAAGCTTTTACTTTTAGAGCAAAAGGACACAAAGAGTAGATCCTCATTCTCAAGAAGTCCTTCACATTTGGCATAACAGGACTATCCATATTTCCTTTTTTCATATTTCCTTCTCATAAACAGCCCACCAAAATAAATCTGCTACTCTATCGTACACTTTACGGCATTTTTCCAGTATGACCTTACCTTTCTTTGCTGTAATTCTTACCTCATAGCCACGTTACTCCCGTCAATTATGATTGTCCTCAGTGTTGGGTCTCCGGGCTTGTCTGTCAGTTTGAGTTCAAAGGGGATCTGCAGGCTCTCCAGGAATCGCTGCTCTCCTGTCACCACCACTGAAGAAGTAGACACGAAACCCCGTTTGTCCCTCGCTCTGGTGGGAGATGAGTCCTTCGTGCCAGAGAAAGAAGGCTGAGGAGCTTGAAGTGCTTGTTTAAATGAGTGCTTTGAGCCATTGTTATGAGCGTGATGATTCTGTTTTGTGGGAGATGGATTAGGCAAGTAGTTGGTGTTGGCTTGTTGCTTATGAGATTGGAAATTGGTGAGCTGAGGATTAATGGATGAGGCATAAGTAGGCATTGGTGGCCCTTTGACCCCAGGTAGGATGATGTGGTGAGGAGTTTGTGACTTTGAAGGCTGGTGTTGCTTTTGCTGTGAGGTGTACAAGGTCACAGGCAACTGCTGGGGTTTATTAATCCAAATATCTCGTTCCTCAATAGGGACAATACTATCAATCCTTGACACCCTTATCTTTTCTCGCCCATCGAATTCTCCCTCTTCTGGAGGTTTGTAAGGCTGAAGTTCAGGTATTATTTGAAGTTTTGACCCGCCAGTCTCCAAGACCACATCATCCATCTCTCTCGGTCCTTCTCTGAAGGCTTCTGCCTCTTTGACTCCCTCTTTCTGCAGCTCCAGGAGCAGCTGGTGAGTGGATCCATCAGGCAACATGTTGTACAGTTTGGTTACGTTCTGCTCGGGGTACCCACAGCTGGCTGCCGCTTTCTTCAACACTCCCAGGACAAAGTCTTCCTCTTGCTCTTTCTTCATTATGTCTGCGTTGACTTTTCCCTGAATGTGTCTTGCCGCGTCTTCCCCCTCTCGTCCTTCTTCAATTTCTCTATTGCTACGTATGGCTCCGCCGCCTCCTGCTGTTTCTCCCCCATCTTCTCTGTGTTCTGTCTCACAGGGTCGGTTTTTTTCTGTCTGATTCAGGTCGATGACGTCTTCCTTCTTTGGGTTTGGGAGAACCCGATTTTTCTGCTCTTGGTCACTGCGGTCCTGCTCCTGTTGAACCAAGTCCAGAATTTGTGATGCCTCTTTAGGCCCTGTTCTGGCAAGCACTCGTTTTACAACCTCCTCTGTGTATCCCATGGCGGTAAAGAATTTCAAAAGAAGCCAAAACTCCTTGTTTCCCATCGACAGCTGCATCTCCTGCTCTTTTTCCTCCCCGGATGCTGTTGCTTGGCCCAGGTGCTCTTCTCCCACCTCCTGTGGTGAATGCGTGGGTCTTTCTTCAGCACCCTCTGCCCTCCCTCGGGTGCCTGCAGACATGGAAAAAGCCTGGAAGAAGGAGTCTTTATTTGCAAAGTCATGTCCTGCGCCTGCAGCCATCCCTTCAGCCCATCGCTCAGTAGTGCTAGAAGGATCAGGGACTGTTTGCTTTAGGGCACTGGGCATTTTAGACCTATCCTCTGAATCCCCATGTGATCTTGCCTCTGTATTTACATCTGTCAGTGATGAACTAGGGCTTGATCCAAGTCCCGATTCTTTCACCAAGTCCAACAGGCTTTCCTTCACTGATCCTGGCAGCACAAGAAGATCCAGGATGTGCCTGTCTTCCCATTTCTCCACCAGAGTTTTAAAGGCCCGTCGTGAATCCAGGGACTCACCTGAGCCTCCGTCCCCCATGCGCTTGGACTGTATGCCCTCGTACCTCTCTACCAGGTCTGTAATAAGAGAGTAGGCTCGCACCACCGGCTCCACCAGGCCAGATATGAGCAGGAATCCTGGAGAGCCGATCTGATTTGGTAGGAGAAAGACAGAAAGGCATTAATCAGAGTTCTACTAATGACTGCAAAATAAAAATATAGCAGGTCATTTAGACTAAAAAAGCCCAAACCAAAAGGATAAAAGAGTTCTACTTTAACAGATCAATGTTTAATTATTTATTTTGCCTTTGCTGTTTCCTTTAATGGATCGTGAACCAACCGTTAATTTTCAGGTCTTGTATACCATTATACCACACAATGTAAGAAAGTTAAATAAAAACTTAATAGAAAGACAAATCATTGTATTGTAATCATTTCAGTATTTGCATTTCAACATAAACCATCACCACTTGAAAGACTGGACGATTCACCTGTGTGCAACCAACACCTGACTATAAGCAGACTCCAAACAGAGTAAATCCCGCTCTCACCTACAAATTCTTCATATTCAAATACAAAATCTATTTAAAAAGACTGAGAAAATAAAAAAGGAAGCAGGATGGTGGCAGCTGTAATGGTAAAGTTGAGTCATGGAATTATGAACCCATGGGAAAGGCCAATGGGAGGCGTCACGGTGGCAACGTTTTACTTACTGTCTATGGCTTCTCCAGGTGCGGAAGCCTGCCAGTGCAGTTACATACATTTACAGGGCACTTTGTTAGGTACACCTGTTCAACTATTCATTAAAGCAGATGTCTAATAAGCCAGTCACATGCCAACAACTCAATGCATTAAGGCATGTAGACGAAGATGACCTGTTGAAGTTCAAATCAAGCATCAACCAAGCAAGTGATTTTGAATGTGTATGGATATTGGTGCCAGTGGTTTGAAATGCCAGAAGTCAGAGGAGAATAGCCAGACTACTTCAAACTCATAGTAAAGCAAAAGTGCACCATATGGACAAAAGTACTGGGCCACATCTCCTCCGGCCCTGCATGGACATGGACTTAGCTCCTACCTGCAAATCAGGTAGTCACAAGTAAAACTCACTCCTTAAGCCTCAGTTTAAACATTTACACACATTAAAATTGGGACCTTAAAATATTCTCAATGGAGTTTCCTCTTCCTCTGAAGTAAGATTATTAAGATATGTTCCAAGAAATTTATAGGCAACAAATCATAATGAAAAAGAAAGTTGTCAGAATCCAGAGTTGAATTTTTACGTTCTAAAAGTTGTCTTAAAAATAGATCAGAAATTCCCAAAAACTGCTTCATGGTCTTACTTTCGAAAGCAGTTTTTAACTTGTTGAAGGCGTGTGACACATTTCCAGCTAATGACGTAAAACTGATATTGACTAATAACGTAATTTCTTATTGGAATAATGGGACTGTAATCTTTTGATATCACATTATAAGTCAATATCTTTGTTGCATCATCAGTGAATAACCGCACACTAAGCTGGTTAATGTATTACTCCCTTTAAACCTTTTTTACTTTCATTTAGAGCAATGTGTTTTTTTCATTATAAGTCTCTGAGACCCAGAAATGAACTTCTGTACACTCCCAATGGGTGACAACATTGGAAAAACTGTGACTACTAAGATTTTTAGTTCTCTATTCTAGATATCATGACTAGAGAAAATTCAAACCAAATTGAAACTGGTGCGCCCAATTCTTGTTTTTAAGTCATTAAAGATGATGCATGCTGTGCAATTTTCCCACCCTGGAAAAAGAACATTTCAAAGAAATCATTAAATGACCCAAATGACCATGACGTTCATGCCCATAATTGTATGCACGTCAGTTGTGTCACATTGGTTGCTACCCACAAAAAACATTGGGTAATGAAAAACCTAAAGCCTTTAAAACAGATCACTTATCGTTTATAAAGAGGTTCTCTTTGCTTGACTGGGGCAAAAGTGTAAATAAATAACAAAAAAAGAAAAAAAAATGTTGTTCTTTTAATATCAGTATAAGCTCAGATTTCTACAATTCGTGCATCTTTAATATAAATATCTGTTCACTACTAGTTATTAAAGTTATTAAAGTTATTAAAGGGTTAGAGAATCACTGTAGTAGAGAAACAAAGGTGTAATGAATGCCTCTTTAAAGTAACTATTACTGTGGAACAGGCCTGTTGTTGAACTCTTACCACTATATGTGCTGAGGTGCTTTTTATCAGGGTGTCCATGAACAGGCCTTTGGCTCCACAGAAGACACAGTGAAGGACCTCAGGATACATAATCTCCTGCTGTTCCTCCTGGTTCACAACTCCTTTCACAAATAACTGAAAAAAATAAACAAAAAAACACAACAGTGTTATTAAACTTTAGTAATGACGAAAAAGAAGTTCCATGGGAAGAGCCAGAGTTGAATGCTCTGTCCATGCACCATACTGGGAATGTTTAAGGTTTTGATTATTTTCTACACTTGGAGTGAAAGGTGGAAGTTCAGAGACACCAAACGTCTGACTGTGCGAGAACGGTCAGTCCACTTACTAGCCAGATGTGTCTAGGTATTGCGTTCTGGACTAGTGGATAACATGGATAAATTTGTGTTTATCTGGGAAATACTTTACATTTTGTAAAGCATATCTAGCTACGGGAAGGGGCTTAGCTCAAACACGCAGTCAGATTGAGGTCAGCTCACGTTCTCGCCATAAACATGCTTTTTAGTTTGTTTGGGACTGAGCCAAGACCACCTCCTCTAAATGGTCCCTGTGCAGTTGTTTTGCTGTGATCACCGTGTTCACATCTGCACAAACGAATCGCACCGAGGGGGAAAACATAACCAGAGTTCAATTTAAACGGACAGGCATGAAAACACCCTAACGGGGCCATTATGCTTGCCCTCCTGAACAGCGCCATACAACAAAAGCACAAGCAGCGCTCCGGTGTCATTTTGGCTGATGGTGAACCTCTAGATTTTTGTAACCTCATACCGTTTGCCGTTGCTGCAAAAGCTGTGCTTAGTGAGCATAAATGGATGTAGGTGTGTGATGATGTCACCGTCGGCGTGCAAAGAGACTGATGGGGTGGGTACGAATGACTGAACCCTGACCCCACTGAAGTCCGTCCACAGGAGATCCTCCTCCCCCTGTTTGTGCTAAAGTTTCAAAGTCTGCAACGTCCACGCTCTAATCTAGATGCGGACATTAAAGAAAGTAGGAAAGGTAATAAGCAGTTTATTATAATTTATGTTAAAAAAAATCATCTGGCTGACAGTAGCTGCAGCAGATCCACTGACTGACACTGTATCTCCGCCTCTGTTGGTCGTTTTATACACCTACTATTCTCGTTTGAACATCCACAGCTGCGGTCTGCACATGAAGGAGAATTTTTTTAGACGCAGCTAAAATAGAACAATAAAAAGAATATAAAAAGAAATCAAATTAAATATATTGACATATCACTCTGTCAAGCTGACATTTGCGCCTCCCAAAATGGCCTTTAGCAAAGAGGAAGTGCACCTACAGATGGTTTACATGTCTTCTCAAACTGCCTATATGCCCGACAACAGTGTGATTACAGCTACTACTGTTACACTACAGGGACTGACTTTTCAGTGCATCAGTCTGCTAGTCTTTGTATGAGTGAACCTTGAGTGAATCTTTCTGACTGCATGTGTCAACAGGCCACTTGCATATCTGGACTGAAACCTAACGAGTGAATCAACACTTAAAAAACTTTGATGAGTCATTACCTGGGAACGGTCCCTTTACACTCAGTAGACTGTAGACAAAAAAAACCCAACTAAATTTACAGCTGGATTAATGGCAAAAGTGGGTTAGCCACCATGTGAACCCATCTACGAGGATGCGGAAATATGGTGCACAATGGAGAAAGCGGGTGCTTGAAGATACTGAAATAACAGTGAAATCAGAATGATTGCACAGGAAATTTGTTTACTCAAGAGTGATTAGGTAAAAAAAAAAAAAAACTGGCTTGGGCGGCCCCTGAGATAAAGGTTGTGATTCGGGTAAAGAAGAAAAGATTTCCCGTAAAAGTTGATGCAAGAAAGATTAAAGACTAAAAGAGAAAGAAAAGGCCTCCTGATCTGACAGATCGTGATGAGAAGCTCACAGTAACGAACGGGCAAATATTCCTTAAAAGGGATATTACCGAGAAATGAGAGTAGGGGTGATGAAAGTGCTTCAGTTTCACAGTTCTTAAACACATTTCCAGCTACCGTACGCAAATATTTGACTACTCAGACGCACACTTTATCTTGCACCTCGTTCCTGCAACAGCGAGGTGTGCTTTTTGAACATTTTGAGGTGATTTGTTTAACTTATTTCACAAAAAGTTGAGTGAAAAATCTTCAAGACAACAAGTGTTTTCCTAGCATGAGCACGGTGCTCTCTCTGGCTCTTTTTACAGTACTTGTGGGCAAAGCCACAGCAAATACATTGCCTTGATTTAATTCAGTTCAGTTTTATTAATTTGGAGCCAAATCACAACAACAGTGGCCTCAAGACTCTTTATACTGTAAAGTAAAGACGACACAATAATAGAAAGAAACACGTAACTAAGGTCACCTGATTCAGCACTAAATAGAAGGTGTATAATTCATCACAGTGAGTTTGTTGTGGTTATAAAGCAAATATGGGTCACCGTCATGCCCCTTCCACTCTGGTAACAGGGCGAAGCTTCAGCTATCAGCTGCTGATTACTGCTTAAATGCCAAAGCTCCCCATAAATGTTATTCTGGCTTGTTTTTTGTCACTGGTGTGGCACCTTTTTAAACCAAGGCTTAAAATCAATGTAGTGACACTGTATAAAGAAAATTTAGCTCCACTAGCTTGTCAGATGAATCCCCTGCAGAGTCTAATGGGACGAGTCCAGCTTCAGTTACCAGTTAGAATTACCGATAAGGGAACCTGGACTTGGCCATAGGTTACTGCAGTGAGCAACCTCTCGTAAAGTCAACTTTCATCGAGTTTATGAGCCACACTGGCTAATAACTTATCTCCGTTCTGGACTGATAGGGCATTATAAACAAGAGCAGGGCCTCACCTTGGCCGCTTTCACGTTGGCGCTCGGCCCTCGCAGTTTCAGCCATATCTGCCCGTTGCTGCCGTGAGGCAAATCGTCCGCCCCGATGCTGAACGCCACACTGAATATCCGCTCCACCGTGCTGTGCAGGGAGGTCAGAGATCCCCGCAGCATCCCGGCGCAGGCAAACTCATCCTCCATCTCCGCCTCTCCTCCGCCTCCGTCGCTTCTCTCGTCATCCATCCTTTCTTCTTAAATTGATGACAGACGGTCGAACATACTGCGACAAACACATTTCAGTATCCGTCAGGTTAAAAAAGGTTAAAGGAAGCAAACATACAAACTAAGACTGCTGGCACATAGTTATTAGAGTTTGGGGTGTTTTGGATAACAACAGCTGGCTTTTTCTAACAAGGGTAAAATGATGTACATTAAATGTTTACAGTTTTATGAAGGTGAGCTCATTGTTTCAAAAAATGCATGAGAGGTAAAATCTACTATGAGTCCTGGTTAACTATCTTTAAGCAGCTCCTGCTGAAAACTGGTTACGAATTTTCCCGTCAAAGGGAAGCTTGGCATTTCCTCTCATTCATTCTGCTGGGAGTCTTTCCTGGCATCAACGAGAGGCAAGAGATTCAAGTCAGTGCAGTTTTTGCACACCTAAGTCACATACTCACCTTTTCTGTGTTCCGACCGTTAATGATGTAAAGAAATATCTAAAGTCCAAAAATCTAAACAAAGTCAGTTTACCGTCAAAATAGTTACTGGTTAGTAAATGTTGTCAGCCTATTCCAAGGCTAATTAATCCAGAAACTGCACATGAAACCTGAGGGTCTTTGCTCACCCAGTTCAGAGTATAGTTTGTGGTTTCAACTGTTAGGCGTCTGAGGTCTAAATCAGCTGGGTAACTCTTCTTCTTCATACTTAAGAAGCTCTCTTTAGAGGTTGCCTCCATCATGGCAGCTCCATCTTCAACAAACTTTCTCAAACATATCCACCATCCCTCCTCTGCTTGTGTCCAAACCATCTCAGCCTTGCCTCTCTAACTTTGTCTCCAAACCTTTCAAGCTGAGCTGTCCATGTTTATATATATATCATTTCTTCATAAAAAGAGGAGGAAAATATCCTCACTAGTCAAGTACATGTCATTTGGCCAGATTCCAATAAATGTAACAACTACAGTGTACTCAAAATGACATGGAACATTTACATTTTCTGTTCAAGCCTTCTGTTTGCCAGATGTAGCCAATCAGAAGATCCTAAACTGAGGGACGCTCCAAGGCCCAGTTATCAATAAACACGGCTATAAATGATGCAAACACGCTCTAGAAGAGTCTGATAATAAAAATATCGAGCTGGAAATAATAGGAGCCCTGTGATACCGAGGTAGTGTTTGAATGCAGCAGGTCTAGGCTGGAGGGGGACTGTTTCCTCTTTTTTTGTGGAAATACTCATATAGTAACTCAAAGACATCTGCAACAAGTCAAACGGCTAGGGAAACATCCGCTATAATGCAGGCTTCCCCACATTTTAAAGCAGGGGGGACAAAATGAATGCATTACAAGTACCTCTGCGCCACCTTTGCAGCTGAAATCCTCGGAGTTCATGTAAACAAGGCTCATATAGTATTACCAGCTCCATACAAAACATCCGCTTTAACGGTCAATCCGCCACTGCAGGTCCCACCCAGCCAAAGAAATCGAATTTATAGAAATAAAATGTAGCAGCAGCCTGTAAGCCGTGGCCCGATGATTTGGCTCTATTAGGACCTGCCTGAGTGTTTGGGAAACACTATTCTATTAGATTTGAATTCCAGGAAACGATCTCGCTTCTCTTAGCGGAACAGAAAAAAAATGTTTTCTAAACATATAAAAGCATCAAATAATAATGATAACAATAACGGGTCGGTGTCGTTTTCTTACGTGAGCTCGATCCGCGCCGTTAAAGTTTCGTTTCCAGCAGCAACAGCGGCGGCAGCTCCCCTTCAGCCTTCCGCAACCATAAAACAAAAACAACTACGCAAGCGGTCCAAAGTTTACCACATGCTGCTCGATGTTCGCTGCTCGGAAGCACAGCTCACAGTCACGTCCCTGCAGCGGCGGCGGCAGCAGGGGCCGGGAGGATGAGGAAGCCAGTTAGCGCCGGGCAGGTACATCATACCAGCCCGTGAAAACCCCCGAGCACAAAACCGAAACTAAACCAGCTTCGAGCGAGCGAGGCCCGGGTGGTTACCTCTTGCTGGGTCACGATACCGCCTGTAGTAACACCCTGATGACAATAACCCTGCTGAGGCCGCGCACGGCTGCAAGGGAGAAATACCAGACACAGGAAGAATTTACGGTATGCTCCTTTACTGATTCAACTAAAGGAGGGGTCATAGGTTTTGTTTTTGTTAACGTGAAGCTGGATAAAAATATACGAGTGTGTGATTAAACCACGCACCGGAACATGTGTTTTAAAATACATTCAGGTGGTGACTTTTGTCAGAGTCACAATGGAGATAAAGGGGATTTCCACTGACGTCAGAAACGGGTTTTTCTGTCGCTCTTTTTCTATTTTTTTTTTTTTTTTTTTTTTTTTTATTTTTTTTTTTGATTTTTTTTT
>VUQG01044401.1:23368-37494 GCA_015106755.1 Etia nguti
GATAGGCCTTGTGGCGAAGGGCAAATACGGAGAATTTTATCGTATCTGGGGCCCCTTTGTAAACTATTGCAAGTCATTAAACGTTCTACCAGCTGATTAATATTATCACCCCCCCCCCCCCCCCCCCCCCTCCTTTTTTTTTTTTTTTTTTTTTTTTTTTTTTTTTTTTTTTTTTTTTTTTTTTTTTTTTTTTTTTTGGTTTTTTTTCTTTTTCTATTTTTTTTTTTTTTTTTTTTTTTTTTTTTTTTTTTTTTTTTTTTTTTTTAAATTTTTAGTTTTTTTTTTTTTTGTAAAAATTTTTTTTCCATTAAAAAAAAAAAGAAGATATTATTTGTTTTTAAATTTGCAGAAGGTTTTTAATAAAACTCTCCGTCCACGGTTCGAGGTGGAAAAATAGGGGGTAAGTTTTTCTGTCTCGAAGACAGGAAGAGAGCTGCTACCTCCTACACTACATCCTGTGTCAACAAATCCAAAATGAATGACAATGAGCTCATCCCCTTTAAAGCTTTTCTGTGTGGCTAAAGTGTGATTTAGGTCATATCTCTGAGCTGAGGAGCTCCCCTAAAACAAAAGTATACATTTATTATCCTAAAATTTGGCGAAACTGTGTCCATAAAAGAAGTAAGAACTGCTGAATAGCATAAAATATGATGTGATAAAACAAAGTAGCTCAGGAAGGTGACAGCTTTACTCATTTTTCTACCGTGACATTTATTTAAAAACAAAAACAAGCAAAAAACTTAACCAGCTGTTGTACATAGACACTTTTTAACCACTCACATGCCATTTCATTAGGTACGCCTGTTCAACCGCTTGTTACCACAGATATCTGATCAGCCAACCACTCAGCAGCAGCTAGGTGCATTTATGCGTGAGACAAATGGCTGAAGTTCAAACTTTATTTTGTCACCCCTCTGTTATTTGCTGGGTGTCAGCTAACAGCTGCCCTTCACTTTACAGCCTCACACATTTCTCTTGCTCTCATGATTCACCTCACAGTATCACATTTTGACAAGTCTTTGGTGTTACCACCTCCCATAACTCACCATTGTATAACATAATGAGGTCTGTATACACTAGAACCTCCATATAATATGTGTTAAGCAGTTTTTGTGGAAGATGCTTGTGCATCAACAATCAACTGTCCTTCCAAGTAATTTTTTCTTCTTTACATCATTTTAAAGAATCAGAAACAACTGAGCATGCTCAGTAGATTCTTCCACCCCACAGATGCAATTGCATGACCGCATGTTAATCAATGCCTTGCTGCAACATGAAGTGCACGTGCACGTGTTGCGTTTATCTCTAATTTATCTCCTGTATGACATGTCACTGAGGAAGACAAACACTTTTTATCAGTGGTTATATCGTGTGAGTTCAGAGAATAGTGGTTTATGCTGGTAACCATCATTTTTGTTCTAGACGAGCTGGTAGATTAAACACGTGGTGTGTCATTGTTATGTAGGTTTGATAGCCAGATCAGAATTTTTTAGTGTTACACTGTTACACTGAATCTGCTCTGTTATTTAAAGTATGAGATGAAGGATAGAAGACTGAAACACAGCACATCAGTACAAATCCTCCTTGTCAGGCCTGCAGGCCTGATTAAAATGTTTCCCAAAATCTTGAGTTGTAATCTCAAAATTTTGACTTACTAACTTAAACTTCTGAGAAAAAGCTCAGTATTAAGAAAATAACTTGAAGTTTTGAGATAATAACCCAGAAAATGTGTTGTTTTTTTAAAGTTAAGTTCAAAGAAGCTTCTGTACCTTGATGTCTGGAGTTAAATAACTGGTGGTTTAACACTTGCCTCATCCTTTATTTGTAAAAACTGCTCAAACAGACCCTAAAGTATGTGTTTAGACCCTTACGTCACCTTCTTTTTATTTACCCCTGCACTAACGATGCAAATCAGCCCAGTCTGCCTCTTTCTAGATTTTTATTACTCTCCACCTATGACACCTCATGTTTCCCTCCTCAGCTGTTTGCAGCTGTGCAAACAGAGAGGTGCTCCTTCAGCACATCAGCAAGCTCACAACCTGGCTAACACAAAAAGGTTTGAAAAATGAAAGGTGACAAACAAGGTGACGGTTTCGAGAGTGAGGAATGTTCAGTGGATCCTTTTGCACCGAGGCAGTCTCTGTTTTTCAAGAGCAAAGTCTGTTTGAACACTTTTTTGTGCAGCAAGTTTCATACTGGAAGGCTTGGCTGTACCCAGCGTGATCCTACACTTTATGAAGGTCATAGAAACCCAAAGATGATCACAGTAGCTAAGCTAACAGTTAGAACTTTAACCTGAATAGTCTGCTTGTTTTTTTCTGCTAGATCAGGGGTGTCAAACATAAAGCCCGTGGGCCAGAATCGGCTGGACGAAGACTCCAATCTGGCCCACTGGATGGCTTTTGAAAATAAGAAGGAGGCCTAAAGTTTGCACATGGCCATTCATACTACACCAAAGCAATTAGCTAATAGATAAACAATTAAATGACAGAAAAGGGCATGTTTTTTTTTTTTTACAATCTACTATAGAAATGTCAGTCTTTTTTTGACAATGGATCTAAACATAAATCATGTCGCTATAGATTAACTTAGATTTATGTCACTCTATGTGATTGTGATTCAGCATGGCCCTCATTCAACAGGTGTTTGACATTCCTGCTCTACAGGACTAGAATGCTCACCACACACCCCCTGATTCTTTATCATGTGACCGCAGATCAAATTATCATTCTTGCTTTCAGACTTACATCCAATGACAGCATGTCTGGTGTGTGTTCAGACACACCTGTAATGAAAAACAAAGACATAGGAATGAATGCACTGGGGCGGGTGATGTTATTATTTTAATCTTCTGGGGCGTAAACAAAGCCTGTTGACACCAACCTATAAGTCTGTTCATTTGTTGTTACACAATGACGTTTTGTAACATGATCAACTAAAAACACTGGAATTAAAAGCCAAAGTTAAGACTAGTTAACCTGCATCTATAATGTTTAAGCAACCTTTAATGAAATTACCACGAGAAAATTGTGGTAAAAAACATCAACACAGGGCATTAGCTTTTCTTACCTGTTTTATTTTTAAATGTATTTTATCTGTATTTATTCCTGGGTAGTTATTCATTTTAATTTCAGGATTATCATTACTTCCTGGTCTTTATTTGTCTCATTTGTGTTTTAGCCCTGATTCAACCACATAAGGAAGTTCAGGCCAAAACGAAAATTGTGATGCCTGCTTTGTCAGTCCCCCATACTTGTGGTGTTGTGATTTTGTAAAACCCTCCCATTTACTATAACTCAGCTGACATACTGACACACTGAGTTGAGCACCATCTGCTGGCCAAATTAAAAGAAAACCTTACAACATGATCATTACTCTCTTAACAACAAAAAAAGTCTTTTGTAACTTTTCACCTGTTTCTTTCTCCTCTGCACTTTTTTTTGTGATAAATAAAATTTAAAGCTTTAAGTCTGTGAATTTAGAATAGGGTTTAAAAAATAGGAAAAGAGCAGCACAGAAGCAGAAGTTAAGAAAAGAGATTTATTGGTCGGATCTGAGCTTAACTTTCACTTCTGCTTCCAGGTCCGGCCTCTAGTAGAAAGTCACTGAATGAGCACAAAGGTTTTCACACTTACTCGGTATGGTTGAATGATGACAGAGAAGAGCAAATAACTAAAGGTGAGTAATTTCCCATGTTTTGGAAAAATCCACTTGATTCTCTTACTAGTGTTTATATGAGTGTGTTGCAGTGAGATTGTAATGCTTTCAAACTTTAATGTATTCAATTCAATTCAATTCAATTTTATTTATATAGCACCAAATCACAACAACAGTCGCCTCAAGGCGCTGTAGTGTCAGTCTGGTTCAAAGTAGACACAACATTTGGCATCCTTTAAATGTGTATAAAACGTCCACAGGGGTAGTTTTCACAGCAGGGCTGTCGTGTTTCTGCATTGTCGACATGTTTCTTTTATTTTGCCGACTTTCTGGAGTTTTTGATGCGTGCCAAGGCCCCTGAAAAACAAAGAGTGTGGTTTCCTGTGTAGGTGTGAGTTTAAAAGCGAGTTCTCTGAATTTTACCTTTTGAAATGGACGTTATCAGAGGCACTTTACTTCCTCCTAACATATGTTTGAACTTCCTCGATGTCTGAAGCAGTAAAGGAAATCAGTATTTACGATCTTTGTAGAAGCTGCTGGCAGCAAATTAAGCAGATGACCACATAACAAGGTAACACCTCTGACAGAAGTAAACATTTTTCAAAGGGGACACATTAAAACTCCATGATATGAAAGTCTTTAGCTAACACTTCTGCTCTTTGGGTATCAGTTTTGGCATTTCAAGCTAAATAAACCCAGAAATGTATTTGTTTTACCTACTTCTTATTTGTATATGGGCAGGTATGTTGAATGAAGCAGTGCCATATACCTCTGCGTTTAACCCTCTGAGGTCTAAGTAGTAACCCAAATATGTTTTAGAGATTTAGTGGGGGGGTTTTGTAAATGCAAAAGTGTTTTGATGCATTTCAGTAAGAATTATTACTTATTATTCTTTAAAATGAACAAAGAGGACATATTCTGATATGTAATCAGCTGTATAATCAGGTTTTGGGTCATCACCATTAAAGGCTTACTGTAGATCTTAAAGGGTTAAAATACACACATCTGTAGAGTCTGGGTTATTACTGCACGACAAAGCCTGCTTTAAAAACTCTCTCGGTGTGAGATGTAAAATCTTTGAATTTGGGAACTGAGTTGAATCCTGGAGCTAAAAAGCTCAAGATCTTAATCTGGCTGTACAAAATTCCTGTTTGGATGCAACCAGTACCAAGTCAGGAACTCTTGAGAGGAATTATAATGATGGAGGCATTCAGTTGAGCTAATGTCATGAAATAGCCATAACCTTAGCATGTAGCACTGAAAGGCAGAAGATTTATAGAAGCTTGTTTCCACCACTGAAGAAAACATTTTTTTGGCATCAACAGGTCAAAATTGAAGTTGAATATATGACGATTTCAACATAGTCAAACTTCTGAGAAATAACATTAAACTGAGAAAATAACTTGATCTTTGAAATAATAAGCCAAACGTTTATTTATTTATTTATTTTTTAATAACTTTCATTGCACTCTGTGATGAGTTGAAGTGTGATATACTATATGGTACCTTTCTGGTCCAAACATAGACAAATCAGATAGACATAGTGAAGAATGTAGCATCTAAAGAGCCAAACCAAAAGTACAAGAAGCCAGACTGCTGGGCTGGATTTGGCTACCTTTGAAACATTGTGTCAAACACTATGACCATTGCCCTTAACCTAGAAGTGACCCTATTTAAGTGAGAAGGTGGACAAGGAGGAGTACTAATTCTAGCAAACCAGCTAATTGGTGCTAACTGACAGAAAAATTTGCTGAATTTTTCTCACCAAAACTTTGAATTCTGGAGCACAGAGTTCTTGGATAGTCTGTTAGTAGATGATACACAGCAAACCAAATGCCCCACCAATTCGTCAGACTCTGACTCAAATGAAATAAAATCAAAGTGGCGCCTAATGAGTGACTTATACTTCAGTAGGAAATCAACGTCATATCTCTTAGCCATTCACTGTAACTTTACATGTCAGGCGTTGCGGGCTGTGTCGACAAAAAAATGTAGTGACATTTCTTGGGAGGTGGGAATAAGCTTTAGAGACCAAAAGCATATTGAAATTGACATCTTTTAAAATGTTTAAGATGTTTTTAGTCAACCGTGTTCTTTAAACTGGATATTTTAGCATAACAGTCGATAGCTGATTTACTCTAGTGGTAACTGGCGGTACAGCAGCTCCCAAGGACCCCAGGTGGTCAAAATGCCACTTAATAGAGATTCATTTGTGTGTTAAAACAACTCATTGTGTCTTAAAACAATCATGAGTAAATGATTGCTCACTAAAATATCAGGCTTAAAAAATCACCCATGTGAAATATGTATGTGACATATGTAAATGCCCCTCCAGGTCTTTAAACCTCCATTTATTACTGAGGATATTATTTATTGAATATGCACTGTGGTAATTAATTTATGCCACTGATTGATGCTTCCCCTGTGAAAAGGCAGATAATCATTACAGAATAAAGACAATAACAAAAGACATTTCCCTGGTGTCTTCATTTATATTATATTTTGTGCAACTACTTTTTCTTCCTCTAGTGAACTATGGCACTGCGCAGCTCTCCCCCTCATGTGGAGATTGGAGACTCTGATCTGGATGACTGGGAAGTGAAAGGCTCTGGTGGTTTTGGACAAGTCTACAAAGCCAGACATCAAAAGTGGTGCTGCGACGTCGCCGTTAAACTGCTCCACGATGACGATGGGTAAGTGGTTACCTAAACTGTTTTTAGATAATAACAAGAGTTGGATTTTACTGACGGGGGAATCCGACACACACAGGACCAGTTCATCCTTGCTGCGTGAAGTCAGAATGATGTGTAAAGGAAGCAGCCCATACGTCATTCCAGTCCTTGGGGTCTTTAAAGGTCATAGTCCCTCTTCTGGACCAGTAAAGCTTGGGCTGGTCATGGAGTTCATGGAGAGAGGATCACTGGCCACCCTGCAGGTAAAGAACATACCCGGTCCACTTAGATGAAGGCCAAAAGGCTTGACGAATTAATAGTGTCTCAAAATTTATTGGATAGATTGGCCAAAAATTTCATAAACAAGCCCTTCTAAAATGCTGTACTGTTTTTTTCAACATGTAAAACTACCTCTCCTAGGGTCAGGAAAATGCCATGTTTTAAGTTAAGGGCTTGTGTTTTTTGAGTTTAGATATAAATGTTTTTTTTCAGTGTAGAAGTACCATTGCCATCATGGTAACAAGTCATGTGCTTAAAGCTAGGAACCACTCATAATAATCATTAGAAGAAATCAAGGTTAGCTAATAGTAAATAAATCTTGGTTTGATAGTGTTTAGGCTCAGCTGAACACTACAACTTTCCCAATAATGATTATGGTGGTGTGGGTTATTTTAAAATTTCATTACTGTCTTTTGTTCATATGGACAAGAGAGTAGACAAGGGGACTTTGTAGCTAACCCTAGCACTGGCTATTTCTGCATACAGTAACTTCAGATCTTAAAAGTAGAGCATTATAACATGGAGGTCTATCATGGAAATCTACACATATTTATGACTCAGTTTAGGGTTAGTAGTTCAGAGTTTATCAGTATGTCTTGTTACAAAATGATTAGCTTTACCTTAGCTGATGCTAACAAGCTAAATTATCATGTAAGCTGCAATCATATAGACATCATTTCTTCAAGCTCAACCTCAAAGAGCCGTTAGGGTGGCTCTAGACTAATACTGACCATTCTCTTTCTTAAAATTGTTATAAGGAGGAAAGGTAAGAGGGGTTTTCTTGTAAAACATCTTTAAACAACAAAGCAGCTGTACTGGAAGAGTCAGTTGCAAATACCTGGGTTTAAATTGAGAAATGATGTACAAGTAGAAGATTATACTGAGCAAAATGAGAAAAATGTAAGACAAAAGATTGTAAAAGTGTAAAACCAAAACGATCTGCCCTTACTCTAACAGAGAACTTTACAAGGACCCCCGCCCTGGCCGCTGGCCTTCAGACTGACCCACCAGGTGGCCCTAGGTATAAACTTCCTCCACAATCTCTCTCCTGCTCTGCTGCACCTGGACCTAAAGCCGAGCAACGTGCTGCTGGACTCCTCTCTGAATGCCAAGGTGATTGTTAAGGCTTTAAAATGGTGCTCTGCTGATTTAGAAGTAATTATTTTCTAAAAATTGTGGAAGCAGAAATATGGACAGCTGCTTTTTTTTTCTCCACATTAAAACCTCAAACCTTTTAATCACCAGCCTCAAATGCAGAGGTCTTATATTAGGGTGACCATATTTTGATTTCCAAAAAAGAGGACGCTTGGCCCAGTCATGAAGAACTTTAATAATACTGTTTGCTTAAAGAAATTTTTAACATGTTTAAATGATGTCTTCTCCATGCGGTTAATGAATGGTGAAATAAAAAAGTTCATATAGGCTTTTACAAGTCAACAAGTGCAAAAAAATAACTTAAAAACCTCTGGAATTAAATAATGGTACAGAAATAATGCCTCATTTGCATAAGAAAGATCACCAGTACCGAGATGGTACGAGGGAAATTTCTTTTGCAGTTCGTCTGAAAAGACGCACTTGGGCTTTGGCATCTTTTAAACATCATCAGGTGCGCTGTCTGTCCCGCCTGTGAGCGCAGAACAACCACTCACAAAGCAGCAGCTCAGGGATGACGTCACACATATGGGTCCTCTGTAGGCCTGTAGGAAAACCCGGACATTTTCATCAATCTCAAAAATCCCCCCGGACGCCCCGGACAGAATGTGAAAAGTGGACATGCCCGGGGAAAAGAGGACGGTTGGTCACCCCATCTGATATAGTCATGTCTTCTTAATGCTTTCCATATGACTTTGAGCCAAAGTCTTTTGGCCAACCACAATGACATCATGGTGTTTACCACAAAAGGCTTTACACAACTGTAAACAGACTTTAATGTGTAAAACTGGTGGAGTTCCCTCTTTAAAGAGGCCCAAACCTCGTCCAACTGTATTTACTGTGACTGAATCAGAGACGTTATGAGAAACAGGACTTCCAAAGTATCTTCAGTAAAGATGTTGGCAGGCTGGGATTGTGCACAATTGAGCGCATGCACCCAGACAACTGGATACTTGTCAATCAAAGGCTTTAGCCAACGATTATTTCTTTGATAATTCTCCTTTGGCACTAACTGCTTGTAGGACCTTGTGTTCATCCTTGATGATTAAATTTAGGTCCATTTTACGCTTTGAAGGGCAAAGCATGAAATGAACACATTTATTACATGTTTGAGTGTGATAAGAGGTTAACTTTTTATATGTTTTATTGGTGACTCTATAAATACAATAATGATAGTCTACCCTACCTTTTACCCTGTGACAGCTGGAATAGGCTCCAACTTTCCCAATGAAGCTAAATTTTGATGATTTTTGATGGATAGATGGGTTTATTTTTTAATATGTTAGCAGATATTAGATTGATTTGAATAAAGTTTTTTGAAGGGTTTTAAATCAATTTCTTACTATTGTTAACTTAATATTGAGACCATCTGACTACTGTATTATAAAGCATTCCTGTAATAATTGGGTTATTAAAAGTTTTTTAGTGAATAAAAATGGTTTAAAATGAGCTTACATATCATTTTGATGTAGGGCTCAGCCATGTAAGCTGGAAATATGTTGAAATAGAGGCTTACTCTTTCTTTTATTACTACTATTATTTTTTTCTAATTATTTTTTTCTAATTAATAATGTGCTTTAAAAACATTTGTTCTGTGATGTTTTTATAAAATTAAAATGTAAGATTTTCAGGAAGTTGCTTTCAGGGGTTACTCAAGTGCAACTTTCATATGCCACAAGTCATTAATGTAATTTTAAATAATTGTCCATGACTGTTTTCACCCTTTGATGGGCGCTAAACACGAACCAGAACATCAAAGACTGGAAAGATTGCAGTAAAATGCAGTAAAATAAGATAGATAACGCTTTGAGCAGTTTCTTTTAAGGTGTCTTTAATAAAGCAGTAATATTTTTAACAGAAAGCTCTGTGGTTTTGTGTAAAATACAGTATTTTTGTCCAAACAAACTGCCTGATTCTCTTCTCCTTCTCTCTGTTTCCGTGTAGCTTACAGATTTCGGCCTTGCAAAGTTTTCCCAAAGTGTCACACGGAAATCTAAGAAGCACAGCGATGAAGAAGAAGGGGGAACTATCAGCTACATGCCCCCAGAGGCATTTAGCATCTCATACAACCCGACCCGGGCGTCTGATATCTACAGGTAGAAAAGCAGAGTGCCAATTTATCCTTTGATATTTACGAATTACTACCAATGCCTAATTTCACCTTTACACTCATCTTAAAACATTAGATGGTGCACTTTGCATTCTAATCTGCAGCCATTAAACACGGGCTCAGTCCTAGTGGGTAAATAAAAATACGAGTGGTAACACGTGAGGTAAACAGGTTCCAGACAACTTGGCAGAGGAATCATTTACTGTAACTGTAATCATGTGACTTCCTCGTCTGACAAGCAGCCAGTTGCTTAACTCCTCCCTCTGTAATCTGGTCCTGTTGTTGTTACTGAGCAGACAAAAACAAACTGATAGCCAGACGCTACAATGACTGCAGATATACATTATTATAATTGTCTTGTTTAACTCTCTGTATCTCTCTTTCAGCTATGGTATACTGTTGTGGTCCATTGTCACAGGAAAAGAACCATATCCACGTAGGTAGCTTCCATGACCTTCCCCTTCCTTGGCTCAAAAACAGCTTCTATCCACTCTTATTTGGCTCTGAGCATCACATGATTGAATGCATATTGACAGAGCCTCCTTTATAGCCAGTGTTTTTGATTCTAACCGGCAGCAAACTGAAGCCACATGGACAAGACAGAATAACTAAAATAAAGACTCCACTGACTGTTTTCAGATAATGAACAGACAGTCAGACAGAAAGTTTGACTGTCTGTGATCAGCATAAAATCTAACAGATGGCTGTTACTTCCCAGTCTAAAAAGTGCAGCCCAGTTAACCATCATAGAACCACTGGTTGCTAGGGAAAAATGTATATTTCCCAACTGGTGGCTCCTGAATGTTTCTGTTAGTGAGTGAAATCATTTGCAAAGAAAGTTCTGCACCAAAAGCGTTCTAGTGATTGCCTTGATTGCTAGCAGATTGCAATAGTTGCCTTTAGCTTTTCATGTTTGTTAAAAAAAAAAAAAAAGGTTTCAGGAATTTTTAGTAAAGTCTCAGCTCTGTATCACAACATCATAACAAGTATGTCTGTGAAGGTTCTCAGTCATCCAGGTCATCATAGTCCAAAATGTGCAGCTTTTACTTTATAAGCGAACCTTCTCCAATCTCGCTTTGTGTCGCACTTCAGTTTCATTACAGCTCTGAGAGCAGCATGACAGTGTTTGTTAATAATTCTGTTGCTTTCGTTCAAACTATGCAGCAATATTCTTCTTCTTAAGTGATTTGTAGGATGGCGTTGGCAATCGTGGTCCTCTAAGACGCCCTCTCTGACATGTAGTGCAGCAACTCATTTGCTGTTTTCTTCACCAAATGTCACCTTATTGTCACACCTCTAAGTGGCTCACAGTTAAGGGTACATGGTTAGCAGTCACATGTCTGCAAAACTAAATAGATATATGTGGGAAAATGGCCCTTGCTTTTTTAAAGACAAAATCCTGAAACAGTATTCGATATGTCGAGAAAAACATTCACAATATTCTGCTGTCATGTTAGGTATGTTCCATGTTCATAGCTTGTTTTACCTCTGAAAGTCATAAAAATATATGAATAAATAAGGCTCTTCTCAACTGAGCGGTTGCATATAAAGTGCACATATTATTACCATAATGAGTTTATCTGGTGAATTGGTTGGCAGAGAGCTACCTTTTAACATTAGCAGACTTATTTGAAGTCATGTTTTTGGCCACTCAATAAGCTTCATGCAGTGTTATGCTACCCTGGAAGAGTGCAGAGAGTGTCCCATAATAGTAAGTTAAAGTTAGCAAACTAAAAACATTTTACTTTTAATCCTTTGTTCATATGAAGCTATTTGTTAGAGAAAATTTAAACTGCAGGAAAACACATCACTTTAAAATAATCATTAGTACAGAAACGTAAAATCTTGATGCCCCTTCTGACGCACACGTCCCTCTGATGCAGATGCATTGTCCAGCATAGTTCGTCTCCGCATCCCGCAGGGAGACCGTCCATCGCTGGACGAGATCCGTTGTCTGGCTGCAGGGCGTGCTGGGTTAGTGGGACTAATGGAGCTCATGCAGAAATGCTGGGAGGCTAAACCTGCTCAAAGACCCACTGCTCATGGTAAGAAAAGAGGGTGGGATGATTGCCTTAGAGCCTGAGGTGGGGCCCTACTGACCCTGCCAAGTCTTTAACTGCTAAAAAAATCTTTCAAACCAGGTTATCTAAACTCTAAACTCTGAAGAAAACCAGAGCAGTTTGGCTTACCCTAATGTGTTGTCTTCACACCTTCTGCAGTGTGTACAATTGTGACAGAAGAGCTGTATAAGATGCACAAACGTGCAATTAATGATGCTGTTCATGAAGTGTTGAAGAAACTGGTGAGGAACAAACATCTTGTTTTCATAAACATAAGTAATTTTGATACTACGTCAAACTTTGATATGACGCAGCGTATTATTTTGTTTTTTCCTAATTTACGTCACGACTGATTTTCTGTTTCTTTTCCTCTTTCCAGGACCAAACAGAATCAGAGGAAATGACTGAGCACTTTGAGAGGTTTTCTGTTTCTCAGTCTGCAGGTCTGTTGTACTATAATCAGCGTATATTATATTCTGTGATATTGTTTTATCTGTTTCACACCATGATGACTTCAGTGTGCACTTGCACCACATTTAAAGCTTACTTGTGAATACATTACAATTTGGTTATTTAATAAGTGTCACAGCAAGAAGAGCGATACGCCCTGGTTCAGATATTTATGCTAAGCTTCACAGCTGGTGCCTGTCGCTATATTTTCAATATATCATATTCATGGCAAAAAGCCGATAAGCATATTTTTTTAAAGGTTGAAGGAGTGCATTAAAGAAAAAGTCTACAATATTTGAAAATGCACTCATCACATTTTTTTCTTGTCTGTTGCTTAGGGACCCAAGTCAATGCAAAGATAAGCTAATTTCTCAGTTTGTGTCTGAATCATGATTTTTTTTCTAAAGCTTCCATTTAAAGTTTCTGTGTGAAACAGAGCAAAACAATAACAGATTTGCAAAAATCTTACTTTGCTAGAGCTTTTAGGTTCTTCTAATTTTCTTCAACATGTAGCAATGTGAACTCTATTTGGCCTGATTAAAGTTAAAGTCTTTCCGGCTAGTAATGAACTGATGCTACAGAACTACAAAAGACATTTTACTATAAAAAAAAAAATGTTAGTTTGTTTTATCTATATATAAAAACAATCATAATAATAACAATATATTTTTGCAGTGAGCACCATAGTGAAACCTGCAAACATTTGTGAAGATGTCCCTACAGGGCGCCCGCCCATTCAGGTGAGCAGAAAGAGCCATGTTTGCTTGAGATCAACGCTGAGAAATTATATATAGTTGTCAGAAAAGATTAGCTCCAAACACCATGTAGGTTTAAAATTATAATACCACCATCAGTGTTGTAGTCAGAATGAGCTGAGTGGCAAAAAACAACATTTGATTACTCAAAATGCACTCTGTGACATTTCTTTCCCTTTTTGCCATGAATTTGCCAATACAACATTGTTTCAACACTGCACTTCTTCAATCATGGGGAAATACCGTGTGCATCACTTCCTTCTGCACTAGGGGAATTTTCAAAGAGGAATCCTGAACACAACTGACTTGTTGCAACGATGGCGTCCTATTAACAGTACCACACTGTAATTCAGTGAGGTCTTCAGAATGATCCACTCTTTCACATATGTTTGTAAAGGCAGACTTTATGGCCAAAGGCTGGGCTTTTTATACCTGTGCACATGAGACTGAAAACACCTGAATTCAAAGATTAAGCAGTGATACTGTTGTCCACTATAGTTAATTTTAAAATTAAGGACATGTATGTGTTTTGTCCTGTCTTCTGCCCCTCACCCACAACCGGTCGCAGCAGATGGCCACCCATCCATGAGCCTGGTTCTGCTGGAGGTTTCTTCCTGTTAAAAGGGAGTTTTTCTTTCCCACTGTCACCATGTGCTTGCTCGTAAGGAGTCGTCTGATGGTTGGGCTTTTCTTTGGATTATTCTAGGGTTTTTACGTTACAATATAAAGAACCTTGAGGTGACTGTTGTTGTGATTTGGATAAATATAAATGAAACAGATCTGAATATAGTTTATATAACTTGTACTGACACAAAATTTAATGTTCAGGGTTTCTTCAAAAATGCTCCAGAGATGACAGATAGTTTAAGAGGGGGGTGAGGAACTCCAGGCCTCAAGGGCCGGTGTCCTGCAGGTTCTAGATAGCACCCTGGGTCAACACACCTGAATCAAATGATTAGTTCATTACCAGGCCTCTGGAGAACATCAAGAC